>JAOQMS010000005.1:39205478-39257341 GCA_027563885.1 Erythroxylum longipes | reverse complement strand
AATTTAATAATAATAATAATAATAATAATAATAATAATAATAATAATAATAATAATAATAATAATAATAATAATACATCATATAAACATCATTATTAAATTAATTATCACAAAATATTAATAATAACTTGATTAAGAATAATAAATTTAATAATAATAATAATAATCATCATCGTCATCATAATTATAATATAAATATATATTATTAAATCACTAATAATATATATTATTATGATCTTTGCACACTCCTCAAGGGTAGAAATGGTAAAAAACTCTTAGGCCGACGGATGTCAATAGAATGTCCATAATCTGAAAAGTTATTAGTGAGTTAAATTAACCCGATCTATTATAAAATTCATACTTAAATGTCAAATTCTGAAATTCACACTTTAAATTAAGCATTACAACAAATTTTTATTACAATAATTACAACAAAACATTCCAACAATCATAAGAGACATTTTATCGAACACCTCATAGGCAATATGTATAATCTCTAACTAATCATAAAACAAATATATTTTTTCATTATTTACCAACAATAACACATATAAACAACAAATCAACCAACAATGACACAAAAAACGGCATACAACAACAATAATCACATAAAAATTCATCACCCAAACACTCAACAGTTCATGTATAAAACTTACGTTTTTTGGAGAAAAAATACACCCAATAGAGAGCTTACCGGAAAACGATGCACGATGAGCCAAAAAATGCTTGAAAAATGGCGGTGGAAGGTCGGAAAATCATCCAAAACCAGAGGAAACCGACGGAGGAGAGAAGAAGAAGAAGGGGGGGTGTTCTGTAGACTTAAAGAAGAAGACTGAAACGAGAGCCAAATTCACCGACGGAACATTTTTCGTCAGTAAATGTCTGACGCTATTTAACTGCGGGAACCATTCCTGCAATTTTTACCAACGGTGATGGTTACGTCGTCGCTATATGTCGTCGGAGATTCTGCGTAAAATTCCTTCCCTCCAGTTTTACCGATGACAATTGTTTCCGTCGCTATATCTAAACTATGTCAACGTATTTACTGACGGTCATTTGTATTCTGTTGGTAAATAGCTACGGTTTTTATTTCATCAGTATATTTTTGATGCTATTTTATGATTTTCTTGTAGTATACATAGCATCATAAAAACTTCACATTTAATCTTATAATATTGGGATTTAGTCACATATAGCATACGCTTTATCTGAAAATCATCTATCATCTCACTGAATGGCCAGTTCAAATACCTCCTAAATTTGTGTAAACTTAAAGAAGAAGACTGAAACGAGACCCAAATTCACCGACAGAACATTTTCTGTCGATAAATGTCTGACGCTATTTAATTACAGGAACCATTCCTGCAATTTTACCGACAGTAATGGTTACGTCGTCGCTATATGTTGTCGGAGATTCAGCACAAAATTCCTTTCCTCCAGTTTTACCAACGACAATTATTTCCGTCGCTATATCTAAACTTTGTCGACGTATTTACCGATGGTCATTTGTACTCCATCGATAAATAACTACGGTTTTTATTCTATCGATACATTTTTGACGCTATTTTATGATTTTCTTGTAATGTACATAGCATCGTAAAAACTTCACATTTAATCTTATAATATTGGGATTTAGTCACATATAGCATACTCTTTATCTGAAAATCATCTATCATCTCACTGAATGGCCAATTCAAATACCTCCTAAATTTGTGTAAATTTTATTTTTTATCCATTTATTACAAGAATATTTGTTTCTTTGCACTTTATTGTGACTATGCTTATTTTTTTAACATCTTCACATGGAATATTTTTCATTTTCAATCCAATTAGCATATACCTTAAATGGACATTATGACTCACAAATAGCATCTATTGTCACTCCAAATATCACCATTAAAACATCATATCCATTTGCAATTGCATAATTTTTTATTTTTTTCCTAAACTTCATTTTGACCAAAACTTCATGCCAATTTTAAATTGAAAATCTTTCCTATCCACTTTTGAATTAAACATAATATATTTCTTCCTTGTGACAAATGTCTTGCAGCATCCATCATCACTAAAAACTGGTAATTGTATTTTAATATTACTATCCTTATATTATCTACACTAACTATGTGAACTCCCTTATTCTCTTTGTGAAAATTTTGAATTAACTACCTATGCATTGCAATATTTCTTATTAGTTCTAACCCTATTCATAACATCATCGCATTCAAAACCACGATAAACCTTCTTACCACATTTCTTTTTATTTTCTCTTGCAAAAGATATTCTTCATCACCAAATGAATCATTATTAGATGCACTTATCTTCATAAAAAAGAAATCTTCGTGATGTTGTTCTACCTAAATTCAGATTAACTCTTCTTCATTCACACTCACATTCTATTATGTATTAATTTCATAATCATTATCAACATCACGATCAAATTCTTCGTCATCTACTTTATGATTCTCATAACCATAATTGAAATAGACTTCAACATTGTAGTAGTTTAATTCTTGCATACGATTAAGCATTAAAGACATGTCCTTATAATGGTGTAAGCTCAACTCTTTTAATCTTTTCCTCAATTGTAATACATATAAATCACTGGATAAATTTGTAAAACACATAGACTTTAAGATGTTTTTTATCCTCTGACACTCCTTTTGATACTTGCATGCTAAGTTTATTAACACTCATATCTTTCTTCTTTTTTATCTTACCCTTAGCATATTTGTTATTGCCATTTTTTTCTAACATTTGCTATAATAAAATTCAAAATTTACCAACATTCACATCATAAATAATTATGATATCAATTTCCAGCAAAGCATATTAAAGTCTATGAGATTGTAATGCTCTCGGCCAAGTTATAAGATATGATGAACAATTAAGATAAAAGCAAAGGCATAATAAATGGCTGCATTTGAACTTACTAAATAGAATAATTAACCTTAAAAATGACAATATATGCAAATCTTACTATTATGTAGCCATCAACATATAGCGATAAGAGTAATTTATGCTCTAATAAGAAAATATAAGTAAGCAATAAAAACAATTAAAACTCAAGATGACAATATGTGTAATGTTTTATTATTTTGTTTCCTTAAAATACATTTGATTGTAGCTAACATCATTATATCGAAACTACAATCAACAAAATTGTATTTAACTAGGGAAATTCAAATTATTCAATGAACTCTAGAATTACCAGATAAGGGCTTGTATGTTAGAAACTAAACTTAGTTTAAATACATGTTTCTAGATTATAAGTTATAAGGTGTTGTATTTGACTTGGTCAAAAGACCAAGCCAGATTGTCTTTGAACTCCTTTGGATAGCTTCGTTGAAGCTGACATTATAGTCAGTTATTGCCGAATTTGTTTCTCTATAAATATGGCAATTGCATGTATTGTATAAAAACTCAAAAAAGAAAAGTTAGTGAAAAAAGGTATGAAAGCTTTAAGGTGCCCAACTCTAATGAGTTTTGTAGTGTGAAGTATTAACAAACTTTTGAGTGTGTATTTTGTTAACTAGTTTATTTTCAGGCAATTATAATTGCCAACATCTGGTATCAAAGCAAGTTTAAAGTGCTCAAGTAGGTTAAGATGACTTCAAGTTCAACAAGTTCAATCAATGCAATTATCTATTTTCAAGTTTAATGGCAAAAACAATTTTGCAATGTGGAAACAGTCGATGGAGTTATATTTGAGAAGCAATGAGTATGGTGAAATTTTAGAGAAAGGATTAGTAGAAAAAGAAAAACTGACAATCGAAGAATCAGCACAATTGGTTCATGATTGTTCATTAAATGAAAAAGTCTAGTTTTAATTTGTTAATTTGTTAAGTTGCCAATTCTTGAAAAAATATTCTATGCTAAAACAACAAGGGAGGCCTGGAATATCCTGCTCAAAATGTATGAAGGAGCACACACAATTAAACGAACAAAACTACAAGGTTTGAAAGGTAATACGAGTTGATGAAGCAAAGTAAAGATGAAAGTATTCGCGATTATTTTTCATAACTAGAAAAATTGATCAATGAGATGAAAAATAATGGTCATGAAATTACGGAGAAAGATATCGTGGAGAAGATCATGCTCACATTGACAAGTCAATTTAATTATGTTGTCACAGCCATTAAAGAGTCTAGGGGTTTGGAGTTCATGACTCTCAATCATTTGCAAGCCTTATTAAAGTCCCATGAAATGCAAATGAATGAAAGATCACCAAAGACAACGGAGCAAGTTCTAAAAGCCTAAGTAAATTTGAGAAATAAGAAGGAAAATGTAATAGGAAAAGTAAAGCATACTCAAAGAAGTTCAAATTTCAGAGGCAGAGGAGGCAAAAATTTCATAACCAATTATAGACTTGGAGTAAGAGAGAGTGAAACTCCTCAGGATAAATCCAATATTTAATGTTACAAGTGCAAAAAGTTTGATCACTATCAATCTAAGTGCAAGTCACACATTTAGTGCCATAATAGCAAAAAAAATATGGTGACCATAATAAAGAATGTCGTGCTTGAAGACAAGAACATAAAGATAATTGAGTTGGAGTCGCTGAGAATAATAACCCCGAGACCTTGTTGATGGCTGCTCATGAAACCAATAACAGTGACAACTGTCAATGGTTATTAGATTCGGGAGCAATCACTTAAGTGGAAGCCAGGAAGTTTTTTTTCAAATTAGATGCATCCTTTCATTCTTCAGTAAAGCTTGTCGATAACTACCAGGTTCCAGTTTTAGGAAGAGGAAATATTGCTATAAAATTGAAGAATGAGTCTATAAAGTATATTTTTAATGTGTATTATGCTCATACTCTTTTCCAGAATCTATTAAGCTTTCGAAAACTATTAAAAAAGGGTTATGATTTATACTTCAATAAAGATGGATGCACAGTGAGTGATATAAGAAAGGGTGTGATTCTAAAGATGAAAATGACATCCAATCGTCTATTTCCAACATATCCTAATTACGTTAATACTTCTTGTTGTAATACTATGACTATCAATGATAATTGGCTATGGAATATGCGACTTGGGCACTTGAATTTTGGCAGCATTAATTTTCTTGCAAATAAAGAGTGGGTTTCATGCTTGCCAAAAGTTCTTGATCAGATTTGTGAGTCATGTGTAATGGAAAAAAAACATAGAGATCCATTTCCTATAAAGTAGGCATGGAGAGTTAAACATCCACTATAGCTCGTACATTCAACTCCATGTTATGTGGAGGTTCTATCAAATGGAGGTAATTAATACTTTGTTACATTTATTGATGATTATAGTGGAAAGGCATGGGTTTATTTTTTGAAGCATAAATCTGAGGCATGTGAAGTACTTACGAATTTTGTAATATATATTAAAAAACAAAGTGGTTATTCTATCAAAACTTTGAGAATGGATAGAGGCACATAATATATTTTTTGTGATGATTTCTTAAGAAAGCATGGAATTAAGAATCAGTTAACAGCTAGGTACACTCCTCAACAAAATGAAGTGACAAAACGAAAAAACAAAATTATCATGGATATGGTGAGAAGCATGTTATTTTGTAATAAGTTACCTAAAAGTTTCTGGGTAGAGGTCATGGTTTGTGCGGTCTATATTTTGAATAGTTGTCCTGTTAAAAACAAGAAGCATGGAATGGACAAAAGCCTAACCTTAGTCATATGAGGGTGTTTGGTTGCATAGCATATTCACATATGCTTGATGAGCTGAGAAAGAAGCTAGATGACAAGGCCAAAAAATGTATATTTTTTTGTTACAGCATAGAAACAAAAGGTTGTAAGCTTTATAATCCAAAAACTCAAAAAGTGATCATCAGATGAGATATTTCTTTTGAAGAAGATGGAGTATGGGACTGGTCAGAAAAATAAAAGAAATCATTGTCAGTATCGATTTTCATAAATAATGAATTGGAAATGATTAATCAAACATGAAAAAAAGGATAAACAAAATAATCATGGATATGGTGAGAAGCATGTTATTTTGTAAGAAGTTACCTCAAAGTTTCTAGGTAGAGGTCATGGCTTGTGCGGTCTATATTTTGAATAGGTGTCCTATTAAAGGTGTTTGTGATCAAACTCCACAAGAAGCATGAAGTGGAAGAAAGCCTAACCTTAGTCATATGAGGGTGTTTAGTTGCATAGCATATTCATACATGCTTGATGAGTTGAGAAAGAAGCTAGAAGACAAGGCAAAAAAAATGTATATTTCTTGGTTACAACATGGAAACAAAAGGAAATAAGCTTTATAATCCAAAGACTTAAAAACTGATCATTAGTCGTGATGTTACTTTTGAAGAAGATGGAGTGTGGGATTAGTCAGAAAAAGAAAAGAAATCATTGTCAGTACCCGTGTTCATAAACAATGAATTAAAAACGACTAATTAAACATGGAAAAAAGGAAAAACAAAATTATTATGGATATGGTGAGAATCATATTATTTTGTAAGAAGTTACTTAAAAGTTTCTGGGCAGAGGTCGTGCCTTGTACAATATATATTATTAATTAGTGTTATGTTAAAAGTGTTTGTGATAAAACTCCACAAGAAGCATGGAGTGGACGAAAGCCTAACGTTAGTCATATGGGGGTGTTTGGTTGCATAGCATATTAACATATCTTGATGAGTTGAAAAAGAAGATAGATGATAAGGCAGAAAAATGTATATTTCTTGGTTACATCATGGAAACAAAAGGTTATAAGCTTTATAATCCAAAAACTCAAAAAGTGATCATTAATCGAGATGTTACTTTTGAAGAAGATGGAGTATGGATTATTCAGAAAAAGAAAAGAAATCATTGCCAGTATCGGTGTTCATAAACAATGAATTGGAAATGACTAATCAAACTGAAGAATCATCTTCACCATTAGTTCCTAAAAAGCCAACTCATATTAATCCCAAAGTGTCATCTCCTCCTACTTCACCTTCACTTAGGCGCTCATAATAAGAACGCCATCCACCTACTTATTTGAAAGATTATCAAGTAGGTGCTGATGAAGTTGTAGCCCATTATGCTTTATTTGCAAAATGTGATCTAGTAATGATCGAGGAAGCAGTGAATGATGGTTGTTGGATTAAAGCAAAGGATGAAAAAATATATGCCATAAAAAAGAATAAAACATGGGAGTTAACCACTTTACCAAAAGGAAAGAAGCCTATTGGTGTCAAATGGATATACAAGATAAATTACAAGCCCAATGGAGAAACACTTTAAAGTAAGATTAGTTGCAAAAAGATACAAGCAAAAGTCATGTATTGATTATTCTAAAGTATTTGCACCTGTTGCTAAATTCGATACTATACATTTAATCATTTCACTTACAGCTTAAAGTAACTAGAATATTTATCAAATAGATGTCAAATCAGCTTTTTTGAATGATGTACTTGAAGAAGAAGTATACATTGAGCAACTAGCAAGATATGTAAAGCAGCAAGAAGAAGACAAGGTTTATCAGCTAAAGAAGGCGTTGTATAGTCTTAAACAAGCACCAAGGGCATGGTATACTCATATTGCTAATCATTTCATCAAACATGGTTTTCATAAGTGTCCATATGAACATACTTTGTATATCAAGATTAACAAGGAAGGAAACATTGTTATAGTTTGTCTCTAAATAGATTATTTGATCTTTACTATTAATAATTCAAGATTGTTCTCAGAATTTAAGAAGTATATGGTTGTTCACTTTGAGATGACAAATATGGGATTAATGTCCTACTCTCTTGGAATCAAGATAAAGCAAACAAATGAAGACATTTATTTCACAACGGAAATATGCAAAAGGTATTTTAAAGAAATTCAAGATGGATGCGTGTAAGCCAATTTTAACAACAGTTGAAGAAAGGTTAAGTGCCTATTTAGATGAGCTTATATCAGTAGAGCTTTTGTCAGTAGAGCTTTTATCAGTAGAGCTTTTTAGAGAAGAGCTTTTCTAAGAAGCTAGTTGACTGTTTGACTATCATTTAAAAAAGAACTTTTTAAAAAGAGCTTCATACAATAGGTTGTTTGGCAACATAAAAATAAAAAACACTTTTAATTTTAACTATATTTTATTTTATAATAAAAATTATTTATGCAAATAAATATTAGTTAAAATATATTAAACAATATGCAAATCACAATATATTAATTATTATATAATTTTAAATCATATGAAAGATAAATGAAAATATATCTAACCAAATCTTTTGTATGGATTATAACATAAGTAAAACTAATATCAAAAATAAATATTAAAACATATTTAAAAAGTCAAATAATGTTATATAAATCTCAAAATAAACTTGAAGATGTGTTTGTGGGTATTGTGGGAATTATGTGTAAAACATAAGGATAAAAGGGACTAAAAAATAGGCTCGTTAATTGATCTGAAAAATCTATCCGAAAAAGTGCTTTTTTGAGAAGTTCCAAATTTGAGCTTCTTAAAAAGTTGTATTTTAGCTGCCAAAAAATCTATATCTACTAAAAAAGTGCTTTTTTATTTTACAGTCAAATACTCATTTTTATTAAAAAAAAGCTTTTGCTGTGAAAAAAGTGCTTATTCACCCTCCAAAAACTTAACCAAACAGGCACTAAAGCTTGTGAAAGATGATAGTGGTGATTTGGTTGATGCAACAAAATTTAGAAGACTTATTAGAAGTCTAAGGTACCTAATTGCAACTAGGCCAAATATTGTTTACATAGTGGGAATTATGAACAGATTTATGGATTCACCACAATAATCTCATTGGCAAGCCACAAAATGAATTTTAAGATATATTAAAGGTATAATTGATGATGGCATATTTTATTCAAATAATAAAAATATATGATTAGTTGGGTATACAGGTGATTGGGCTGGTGACATTGAAAAGAGGAAAAAAAAAACACTTTAGGTTATGTCTTTCATCTTGGTTTTGGAGCATTTTCCTATTCTTCAAAGAAACAACAAGTAGTTGCTCTTTCAACTGTAGAAATAGAGTATATAGCAGCAACAAATTGTTCTACTTAAGCGATTTGGCTACAGATGATGCTTAGTGAATCACAGCACCGACAAGATGATCCAATGACAATCTACTACGATAATAAATTAGCAATCACCTTAACAAAGAATCCAGTATTTCATGGTCGATATAAGCATATTGACATCAAACATCCCTACATTCGAGATTTGGTTAAAGATAAAGAAATTACAATTGAGTATTGTGCATCTTAAGATCAAATAGTAGATATTTTCACGAAGCCCTTGAAAGCTAAGCTATTTTACAAGTTGAAGAACGTACTCAGGATTATTACACCAAGATTAAGGAAAGACGTTAGAAACTGAACTTGGTTTAAATACATGTTTTTAGATTATGAGTTATAATCTGTTGTTTTTGACTTGGTTAAAATACCAAGCCAAATTGTCTTTGAACACTTTTGGACAGGTTAATTAAAGCTGACATTATAGTCAGTTATTACCGACTTTGCTTCTTTATAAATATGGTCATTTGGCCATTGCATGCACTATACAAAAACTCAAAAAGCAAAGTGAGTGAAAAAGGTGTGAAAGCTTTGTAAGGTGTCCAACTCCAACGAATTGTATATTGCAAAGTATGAATAAAATTTTGAGTGCACACAAAGGATAGCGATCTTTAAAGCAGCTTTCACTTTTACAATCTATAAAATATGGAGGGAGTGAAATAGAAGAATTCATAGGAAGGTGCGCACTAATCCTTATCAGCTTGCAAAATCCATCTTCAATGAGATACGGAGTCTCGTTCGAGCCAAAGACGTAACTAACTATTTATTTGATTACATGAAAGCTCACTGGGGATTGTAATTTACTTGTAGTTTTTGTTCTCCTTTAGTACTAGCATTTTGTCCTTGTAATTAGGTTATTTTGGACTTTTGTTTTGTAGCTCTTTCTGTAATGTTGTGTATAGTTTTCAATATAGTTAATACAATTTTCTTTTAACTTACAAAACAAAATTGAGTGTGTAGTTTATTAACTAGTTTATTTTTAAGCAACTATAATTGCCAACATTGTATCACACATATATTGCACCAATTTCAATGAACATTTTGTTTTGAACTAAGTAAAGAGTCTACTTTCCTTGCAGATGGTAGAAGAAAATAAAGAGTCGACACATGACTAAGAAGAAGATAATGAGATGACAACGATAACTTTAAGTTGAAAACAACGATGAGATGGCAATTGATGATTGGAGCATAAATTAGCGACTGGCGATCGGCGATCGGAGGAGGTGACACAAAGCAAAAGACTATCAACGAGATGGCAATTGGTGAATGGAAACAAAAGAGAATAGATGAAATTAGTGACACAACGTGACTGACTAGGAGATGGCAACACAGAGCAAAACAAGGTTTGTGTTAGAGATGGGAGAATCTTAAGGTTTTTTAATTGTTTTATATTAATACGTCACGTATCAAATGAGTCTGTTAATGTCCACAATAAATTTTCGAAATAAACTAAAAATTAAAATATTTTGTTATTATTTTAAATAACTCTAATTAATATTATAAAATTGAAAAAATATTATTTTTTTTATAATTAGTCATTAATTAAAAGGATAATAACAATTCAACGCTTTCGCCAACTAACGTTCCCACCCTGCAACTGCCATTCCTTGTTTCGTCCCTTCCACGCTGGCCCCGATAGCATGCACCCACTCCCACACTGTCAGACGAATCACAGTCGTTAAATCTATCACCCGCTAATCAGACAATAGTTTTTGTTGTACGGTCAAGACAAAAGCCACCGATAAACTTGACCTCCTTCTCGAACTCCATTCTTAATATAAACCCTCATCGCTACTCCTAAGCCTCTCAATCCGATCTCTCTATAATTATCATCTTCAAACCCTGGAGCAGTGTGTAATCAATGGCCATGATTCGCTGTCAGCTGCTTGCTCCTCTGCTTCTGGCTGTTCTTTTGATTGCGCCGCTCATCGTTGCGGTTGATATCAAGTACTGTGGTCCGTCTCTACGATTCCTTACCATCATTTGAAAGTTTGTTCTTTTCGTTTTGTGTCTTATATTTGTTTCAATTTTGACCTTTTTCTATTGATCAATTGGTTGATTTAGATAAGAAAGCAGAATACGACGTGAAGGTTAGCGGAGTGGAAATAACGCCATACCCTATCGCCAGAGGCGAGCCGGCAACCTTCAGCATCTCCGCCAACACCGGTATGAATAAATCATATAAAGTTTAGATTTTTTCCTTTCTAAGGTCTTTCTTTTGTTATTGAAAGTGAATATACCAGTGTGGACTTGAAAATAGTGGGATTTTGATGTTCGTTGACTAGGTAAATCAATCTCTGGAGGAAAACTGCAGATTGAGGTTGCATACTTCGGGTGGCACATCCATACCGAGACCCATAACCTCTGTGATGAGACATCATGTCCTGTTACCACTGGCGACTTCGTTGTGGCTCACTCTCAAGTTTTGCCTGGATTCACCCCACCAGTAAGTAAACAGAGTTTGCATACTTAATTATAAAGCTGAACTTGATTCCCTGATGCAGGATTATTGAATTGAACCTTGTTGGGAAATTCTGATTGGTGAAATATGACTTACTTTGCTTGAGTTGTTAGCTATGCAAAGTATTGTCAGATTTTAGATTTCTGTTGATGACTTACATGGAGTTGGTTCAATTTTATAAATGTTGCTTTTATTGGATGCTTACAAATGTAGAAGTGTCTTTTTGTTTGCAATAAACAGATTTGACAAATTACTGATTGATCATGATTGCACTGTATGTATTCTTGTATTTTGTTCTCAACACTTGTCTTCTTTATGAGTTACTCACTAATCAATGGCCATAAAATTTCTGAGGTACTTTGCCAGTTTTATTATGATAACCTGTTCTTAACCCTTCATTGAAGTTGGGCTCTTAATTTTTTAGAATGATGAAATATTTTCCTGACTCACTGTTTGGCCACTTTTCTGTTATTTCTAAGACATGCCCCCAGACCTTTCCCTTTATAAGTTTAGTCGTTATGAAATGCAGAGGGCATAAGGCAGAGGAAGAAGGAATGATGAAATACTACTGCAAGTTTTACTGACAAATGATGAAATACAACTGCAAGTTTTACTGACAACTTTTATGTATCAGTCTACCTATATGTTAATAATGTCACAATAATTGCTTATTGTGGATTTGGAATACATCTACTTAGATCCAAAGTATACTTCAATCCGGTTATTTAGCATATTCTATGTTGTCACTACTTGTTTTCTCTAGGCATTTTCATGTAACTTCTCATGGATGGCATGTGCTGATATTTGTTCTTTGAGCAAATTAAAACCGTTTTACGCTTATTTTGTGTCAATTTACGCTCTTGACAATCACTGTGATCTGCAGGGTTCATACGCTCTCACAATGAAGATGTTTGATGGGGAAAAACACCAATTAACTTGCATTTCCTTTGACTTTGACATTGGATTCGCATCATCTGTTGCCGATAGTTGAGTGCTTTGAAGCTTTCTCCATTAGCTTGTACCTTCCAGCTACTTCAACTTCTTGATTGTGTATGTATGTTGTAATTTAAAAGATATAATTCTTCATAAAATGACCTTACCCACCTCATTGAGGAATGACGATCGACGAATGTCAATCTTGTTCTGCATTTAGTTATTATGGTTCTTATGTTTGCACGATTGTTTTCAGCGTTTTGTCTGTTTATGATAATGCTGTTCTAATAGCTGAATTCGGAAGTAAGCCACTCTCCTTGGAGGTAAAACGGACGGAATATTGTAAAAGAGACCATAAAATTGTCAAATGGAAAAATGGAAAGTAGTTACATGTTACAAGTACATTGCCTTAATTTCGGTTGGATTGCATTACAGTTCAAATGCAATTACTGCGGAGAAAAAGTAGGATGGAATGTGGATTTCGTTTCATTATAGAAGAAATTTTGTGATCACGTGACTATCTCACAATCAGTAATGTCGCAGGTTTCTGTGAAACTAATTTCAATGTAAATGATCGTTGATAACAGCGCTACCTTGTTATATTATCATTTTTCGTACACTGGACAGAATAGCTTCGTAGCGGGAATGGTGATTGTAACCAATACATATTCAGTAGAGACTAGTTCGTTTGGTAATTATTATTTTTCAAGTAAACTTTATGAGTTTCTCAGTTCCTAGACTGAGGAGATGACTACCTTTAAATTATTGAAGCCTTGGAATGGGCTTTTCAATTCATTTGAGTGATTAGCGGCTGCACATTTGCTATAAAGGTGGTGCAACATATGGTGGTTGCTTAGAAGATCCATTTGTTAGACAATGAAAAGGTAAGGGAAAGTTCAAATTGTACAAAGCTGTTTTTCCATGCTATCGAAGCATGAGCTTGGGCACACCTTTGTCTACTTTGAGTGCAATTCTGGTCCTCGTAGAGTTGTTTTTTGTTTATAATTCTATGCAACCAATCAAAATAAGCCACTTTAAGGTGGCAAGGCATAATCAAGGGTGTCTTAATCAAATGGATGAGCACCACCCTTTCTAACTTTTGTTTGGTCATGCTCTTCATACCATAACGAGGTCCCAATTGTAGATAAAAGGGTTCGGTCCACTACAGTGGAAAAGGGACTCCGGGGACACCTTCCTGCCCCCACAGCCTGTGCAGTGATCAATTAACAACTTTTAAAAGCAACAACATGCAGCCTTTGCAGTTTCTCTATTCTCAACATTGCAAACCAAAAGTGAAGCATCTTCAGCCTTATGTACCCTATTGTTCTCCACAGGTCAATTCAACTCACCAAACCAACTTTCCCTTCAATTCATCCATTTGATCATACTCCCTTCAATTCTGCTAGCAGGCTAATTGTAAGAGATGAAGTCAGTGAAGGGGAGACTTTTAAGGAAATTGAAGTTCACTCCCAGCAAAAACACACTGAAACAAGGTCTGGGTTCTCATCTGAACATCACAGAGAAGTTTTCCAGTCAGAACCTGCACCCTCCATCACTTTACATACAAGTTGATCGCAAGAAAGGCAATCTTCATGAAGTTGCTGCTGGAAATACTAGTTTATCTCATCATATTAGAGACTTAAAAGATGAAGAATTGGACTTGGAACTTCATGTTTGTGATGAGTTGAACACTGCCTCCTACCTAGAGGCAAACGATCAAGTGCCTGCCATTGATAATTCTGAGAGTTTAGGAACAGCAGAGATCACTGCAGAGTATTACTCAATAAATGAAGCAGACGTAAATGAAGAATGCCCATCCCTTTCCGATTTTGAAGAGAAATGTCCACCTGGAGGAACTGACTCCGTCATTTTTTATTCAACAAGCTTGAGAAGCATAAGAAAGACATTTGAGGATTGTCATACTATTAGATTTTTATTGGAAAGTTTCAAGGTGAGGTTTTTTGAGAGGGATGTTTCGATACACCTTGAATTCAGGGATGAACTCTGGAGATTATTGGGTGGTAGAGTGATTCCTCCAAGGCTTTTTATCAAGGGAAGAGACATAGGAGGAGCTGATGAAGTTGTCAGCTTACATGAGCAAGGAAAGCTGAAGAAGCTGTTGCAAGGTATCCCATTAAGCCTATCTAGTTCCCATTGCACTGGATGTGGCAACCTTCGTTTTGTAGTATGCTCTGATTGTAATGGCAGTCGTAAAATCTACACAGATATGGTTGGCGAGGAGGTGCAAATTAGATGCCCTGAGTGTAACGAAAATGGATTGGTTAAATGTCCCATCTGCAGCTAGAAAATTTCAAGATATATCTATTGCTGCCCCTTAGGATATTTGTGTATGTCTCACCTAACTTCGTTGTCCATTTTAACTTGATGTTTGTGTACTTAGTAATGGGATTCGATAGGTATGTCTGCCTGAGGACAGTTAAAATGTACATCGAATAACACTAGTTGTTCTGTAGTTGTGAAGTGCTCCTTCGAACACTTCAAATATTTATTCTCTGTATCCTGTAAATTAAGCTCATTTGCCACTTACAGCCCTTATGATTTTGTTATTGAAATATTTGAAGTTCGTAGTCTAGTTCTTGTTTTCCAGGATCCTGCAGATAATTAATGAACATTGATTAGTGTATTATTAAGTAACGTGATTATCGTAAAGCATCATGGTGTGATAGGAACGAACTTTTAATTATTTCTGACAGGAATATTAAGAACCAGTTGAACTATCTACGTATAGAAGTACGCTTTCATCCTCCAACTCCTCTTTATTGAGCTTTGATAAATAACATGCAAGGTGTGGCCCCTGTAATGGAAAATGGATTTGTTTGCTTGTTCCTCTTCTGCTTCTTTTGGGTATTTCTTGTGCACATTGTAGAATGGTGCATGTTATTCCCGAGTAGTTGAAAATGCACCTCAAGAATGTATTGCAAAGTTCATTTAGGACATGTGGAGCCTCTTGAACTCGAACACAAATCATTGTGAAGACAAGTATGGAATAATGAGCTGGGAACATGCACATGGCTCTCCTTAATTTTAGAAGGTAAAGTCCTGGTTTGTATTAAAAAAAGTTATACTGTGCAATAAAGCAAAGGTGTGAACTCATCATGAAGCATCCACGCCAGAGGCCTT
Organism: Erythroxylum longipes; assembly: GCA_027563885.1. Lineage (NCBI taxonomy): Eukaryota > Viridiplantae > Streptophyta > Magnoliopsida > Malpighiales > Erythroxylaceae > Erythroxylum > Erythroxylum longipes. The sequence goes on along the minus strand of JAOQMS010000005.1, from coordinate 39,241,806 downwards.
CTCTAGAAGTTTATGACAGCTTTCTTGCCTGCTACATTAAAATTTGGAACAACGAGATGCTTCATATCTTCTTCTGTTAGACTATGAATACGAGACCATGTGATTCATTTAGAGCAAATACTTCGATTCCACGCTTTGATCTCAATTCAACAGTTTGTGTTACTTATTGAAGAGGAAATCCATCCATTTGCAACAAGAACATAGCATAAGAAAATTATATCAAGGGTGTGGCAGAACGAGATAAGGAATAAGGGTTTAAATTTTGGGAAAACTTTTTCTGGAAACGAGGAGGAAGAGGAAAATGGTTGGACGTAAATACATCCCCATAACCAAGAAGTGAAGCTAATGGTACTTGTGCTTGCATCAGGATTAAGATTAAGCTTAAGCTTAAGAGAGCTAGTGGCAAGTTTTTTATTCTTTTCTTATTCAAGAAAAGGCCCTTTGATTGAAAGTGGGGTCATAATCATGTGCAAGTGCAGTTGGGCATGCTAGAGTTGTAGTTATATTCTAAAAGAGGAGTTCTCCTTCTCCATTCAGGGAAGCATCTTTTTCTCACCAGTAGGCCTACACAAACTGTACAGGCTGAAACAACCTACACTCTCAATACACATGCATATTAGACCAAACCTTATGCAGTGTTTAAATTCAACAGGCATGTGTTTATTTTCTTTATTTTTTTTGTTTTCAAATTTAGCAGAAAAATCTATTTAATTTTTGGTTTTTAAAATTTGTGACAATCAGAAAAAAATTATTTTTATTTTCTGTTTATGTTTTTTTCATAATATGATTACTATCATCTAAATATATATCATTTAATTATTTAATATATTAATTATTAACAAAAATTATGAACCATTTAATTTAATATTATATTCAATTAATTAAATTATGAATAATTGAACTTTATTTGATAATTTAGTTAATTTTTATAATAAATTAATTAAAATTAATTAAATAATTATCAATAAATATAATCAAATTTAAAATATCTTCAAATTTATAAAATATCTACAACAACACCCGGTAGAAATCTCGCTGACACGAGGTATGGAGAGATCTAGTAGTACATAACTTTACTCCTAACTAGTAGAGAGGCTGTTTCAAAAATTTTATTGGTAATTTATCTTCGATAAATATTATATAAGAAATTAAATAAATTTAATTAATTAAAATTTTATTTTCTAATTTTATCTAATATCTAATTATTATTCGTAACAAAAATATGACTATATTAACATTAATAACTAAACAAATTCAGAAATGTTGTTCAATGTAAATGTTTTTATTTTTCTATAACTTCAGGCTTCCTCACTGTCATCGCCAGCTTCACTTCATACGATAAAATAAACAAAGCAAATCGACAGAAAGTAACAGTTCTAATTCGATACAGCAGAGCATGAAGAGGATGACATCAAAATGAAAAACTCCACAATCCTCGCGTAAAAGATTGTGAGCAAAAGGAAAGCTCCATTTTTCAAAACACGTCTGTCATTACTTCAGAGGGGATTCATAGTAAACTCTTGTTTGGTGATTTAAGCTGGACCGCCCATGTTATGATATCCACGAATGCGACACAGTCATGGCTTACTCAAACGAATAAATCAAACAGTGCTTATGACAATTACGGGGGAATATCCTCTCTATTAAACGAAATGCAAAATCAAGAATGGAAGGTTTAGTTAGCTCTGAACGTGCAGTGTGGTGGGAACTTTATTGTATTCTTTAATGGAGCCTTACGGTTCACTGCATGTTATAATAATATACATTGTATAGGAACAAGGAATCATACGGGGAACCTTGGTGGGAAATTATCCTAAAGAAAAGGAATATGCATTTCTAAGAATCCTTTCCATGCCCTTCAAGACCTGCTTTCAAAAGTTCTCTTTACAGCTTTTATCTGCCCGGATCAGGGAAAGGAAATATACGTTCCAATCAAAATACGCCTTGTAAAATAAAATCTCGGAACTTGTTTATTGCAAGATATTCAGATTCTCATTTCAAAATCCATTGGTAATGGTTGTTTCCATCACTCGCATTTAAAAGTTCGGTTCCTGTTTTTCCGCATTCCAAGTGTGCAGAAGATATACTACTAACAGAAAAAAGAGAACCGATGGTACCGTCTGATGCAGTTGAAATTTGAAAGTACTTAGACAATAACCTTTTTCTTGAACAGGGAAAAGTTTTATCCTTAGATGACTCACTTGGTCACCAACATCAGCAAGAAGACCGAAGGTACAAACATTAGAGAGGAACCACAGATTTAGCCCCACTGGAAGACCGGATTAGTAGAAACGCAACTCTTCTACTCCATAAAGTTAAAATACGTTCCCATCCTTTATCCACAACATTAGAGAAATCAAGTTAGACTAATCACACATCCTAAGATTTACATTAAAGTCTCTAAACAGCAACCTCTGCTGCTACAACATCAGTTTCATAAGGTGGATTTGCCATCATTTCTGCTGCATGAATTTGAGCTACAGGTTGTTCCAAGTATTGCGTGTAATGGAACTCGATCTGTAACCTGTGATGAAGAGGTGTTGACGCCATTAAACCCTTCCTGATGTCTGCTTGCAGTTCCCTAATAGGTATTGCAGCCAAGAAGTTCTTAATGTACTCCTTGCAGGAGTCTTTTCCCTGGCATAAGACCTCCCCTTCGTCCTTCATTTGTTGCTCAGAATTGGTTACTACTGCCCCTGACACAGAGGTCTCCTTTGATTCAACCTGCTGGTTCTCCATGGACACAACCTGATGATCACCCATTGGCCCTTCATTGGAGGAAGGGTTAGCATTTGGTAATTTGTGGATAACGGTATTGCAGTCAAATTTCAAAATGTATGCCTGATCACATCCCTCGTAGAGTCTCTCTCCTAATGTATCAATGATGTAATAAGCTTCTGGTTCAACCTTCAGAATAAAGAAATGGTCATTCCAACTCACAATGTACACGTGCGCTTCACCACTACTTCCAAATTCTGAACGAGTGATCTCATCCCAAATGTTATCAAAGGACATGGCACCATGCAAAAAGTCAAATCTTCCCTCGTCCATTCCATCAGGATGAAAAAAGCCAATAAAAGATTTGCCAGGAACTACAGCCAAAGGCCGTATTTTTGCCTGAAGGACCGTGTCAAGGTCAAAATGCTTATCAGGGAATCGCTCCCTGTAGATTTCTTTCTCACATAGGCTCCTCCATTCCAGTGATCCTTCCCTTATCAGACTATCAAATTGAGACTTAATAGGCATGTGGTCACGATTGTTCTGAAACCAATCAGCAATGACGGCAACACAGGCTGTACAGGCACTTTCACCGGCCGCACGCTCACTTCGTTGATCAATAGAAGCAAAGAACACCTCACTTTGAAGTTTCATGAGTCCATCACGGCTAATTACTTCTTTTACTTCCCAACTGCCTACTGCAAAATTATCATCTCCAAATTCAGATATTGATGATCGATTTGCTGATGAATCATCCTCTGCTTTGTTCCACTGCAATAACAGTTTCAGTTGTGAATCAGAACTAAGACAAATCAACAGGAAGTTTAAAAGGCAAATATTCAAAGAGAATCATGTTACAAGAAAGAACAAAAAAGTAGAATCTGACCCCAAGTGGGTGAGCTTCATCAGATGAAAGTTGGCGACGATCAAAATCAATATCATCCCCACCTTCTTCAGCATAAGCCTTCTTCAATAATGGCTCTCCCTTAACCTTGGGAGACCTAAAGCTCAGCTTCCTCTTCCTCCAAGGCAGTATGCTGCGTTTTGAGCTTTGCAATAGAGATGGCTCAGAGACTGATGGAGTTGAATCATCATTTTGAGAGCAGCCCACGTCTGACTTACGGTGGCTATAATATACCCAACCCTCATCTTCACCACCTTTTCTTGTGTTGGAATAAAATGATCCTCCTGCACAGTTTGCGTACGCCAGTGTGCCATAACTGAAGGACTTCCTAATAGTAGAATCATCTTTAAGCTCATCAGATTCTCCTTCTTCAAAATCATCAAGTGAATCCGAATCAAATGGATAGTTATATTCACCATCATCACTCCTTGCAGAGCACCTGGATTCACTACCCTCATCCTCTCTGCAGGCTTTTTTCGCTCTCCTTGTCGAGACATACTCCGTGAAAATCTTGACCTTTCTAAGACCAGCTTTTATTGCAGACAACTCATCCTTATCAATTGATACAGTTTCTCCAGTTCGAGGTGGTGATAAAACAGGTACTACTGCTCTCTGTACTAGCTCTGTGTTTTCAGGAGCAGCTTGCAATTCCAGCAAGTTAAGAGATATCTGACAAAGCCAAATAAAACTAAGATATGAAAAACAAGAGATAAAATTTGAATAATACCAAAAATTAAAAGAATGCTGTGTTGGACAATGAAACAAATTGAAAGACATACACAAAGCAAGGGACAAGGCTTGGGAGCACCAGCAGAAAGAATTAGAGGCAAGCTTAGTTCAAACTCCTTTTGTTCAGAAGCAGAAGCAAATTCAGCAAGGTTCAATGATGCTATTCCTATTGCAGGAACCTTGCTCTTCGGCCCTTGTTTTACACCCTGCATGAGGAAATCCCAACTAAGCACATCTCGAAAAGTATAATTGTCATTTCAAGAATATAAAACCATTGGAAAGTTTCATCCTATAACAGCAAAAAAGAACTTCTAGTAACCAAAAAACCTAAAATTGTGCTAAATCAATTCCAGGTCCTAAACATAGGGCTCCAAACAAAATAATCATAGACGAATAAATGCAATTTTCAAATGGGAAATTCGAAATAATCCCTTGAATCGACAAAGGCTTGAAAACTCTCAAAACCAGATTCAGATTTTCATTGGACACCTCTAACCGCAGAAAAATGAATATCAGTCAAACAATCTGATAAAATACGTAAAAGCTTGGAGCTTTTTAGAAAAGTCAAACCAACTATCGAATCTAACAAGCAAAAACAACCCCTAGAGTAGTAAAGATCGATTAGAAACTCTTTAGTCAAACAATCCAAAGGAAAACTAAACAATTCACCTGAAAGAAAACTAACAAAACAAAAAAAACAAAAGAACCAACTTCTCCTAAGAACAAAAAGAATTCAAGATTGGGGAAAGGAAAAACAAAAACGACCCATATCAAAGAGAGAGACAAAATTCTGTAGACAGAGAACGAAATTTACATTAAAGACAGAGAAAGCGATCTCCCACGGAATAAACACATTCTCTTTATAAGCCGATAAGGTGCACAAACTCTGGAACTCCTCATCCCACTCAACGACGGCCACGTCGTTTCCTTCCCCAGAGATCTCGACTTCTTTAGTGAAATTCCTCTTCACCGTCCTCCTCAACGGATTCAAGGCCAATTTCGGACCTTTCCACCGAACCTCCACAGTTAGTTTCTCCGAACTCTCTTTATCAGACGATTGAGCGTCACGCGCCAGCAGATCCCACCCCTCCATTCGCCGGATCACCAATTTAACCACGTACTTCCGAGATAGCAGCGGCGGCCAAGGCCGCCACCTCATCATCTTCACCACCATCCCTCAACCCAAAAAGCACAAACCTTGAAATGCCCCCTTTTGTCTCCCTCACTGTCTCCCACACTCACAAATAAGAGAAACAAATGGAAACGAAAAGCAAACCCGAATGCTCTGTTTTTCTGGATACTAACGAGAGAGAAAGAGAGTAACACGCCGTTATTTGGGAAAGCAAAACAAGGGTCTTTGTCAAGCTGAGAACGAAGCTTTTTTTTTAAACCAGGGTTAAACTTAAAACACGACACACGCACAAACACCCTTGTTGACGTTCAGGAGCATATGGCCGTTATATAGCATCATGTGATCTAACTAATATTAATTTATTTTTTATTTTTCTATTTGAATATAAAATTTACAAAATGGTTATATACTTTTTTCTTTATATATTTTTAATCAAAATTTCCAAGTTCCGTTGATGTAGTTAGATTTAACGACAGTTTAGTTACTTTTTCACTCATTTTAATTTATGCATGCTTCCATAATTAGCCACTGCTTCTCTCTAAAAGGGCTATGTGAAGTCAAAGGCCGTACTTTATTAGGTAATAAGTTTTATGGTAATGGTTTTAATTTCTGTCTTTTATCAGTCCATGTGTCCTTTTTGTTCTAATTTACCAACACCCTATTCCGAAAATAGACATCCGATATCTTGTGGTTACACGGGTAAGAATAATCCTAACGTAGTATTAAACTTTCTCAAATTCTACGGCTCAATTGTTGATTTTGTTGTTAGTGGGGAGGAATATTTCGATTTTGGAAACGTGAAAACATTTCTCTATTAGAAATGTATTTCTTTTTTTTCTTCTTTCAATTACCATATCTAATTCAGATGCCAAATGATTTGTTAAAATGTCCGTTTCAGTTATTAAATGAGTTTGCTGACCAGATAAGATCCAAGTTTTTATTGGTTATAATTTATGGTATGAACCAGACGCAGTAACTCACAAATGTTTGTAGTTATTGGTAATGGTAGTAGGTGGGTAGGGTAGATTCATACAATGAGACATACCTCAGCTGGAATTTACACATATTGGTTTTATTCCAAAAGAACGGCCGCTACATGACGAAGAAAATCCTCGTGATATCCGATTATCCAGTCATCTTTATAATAAATTTATGTTACTACGTACAAAGTCTTCTTTAATTTAAGAACGTCATGATTTTGTTCAATTTAATATTCTGTAAGGTAGTGTCCAATTCTTAGTTGTGAATTTGAAGTAATCTTCATATTGATTGGTAGTTTCAGATATCGAAATGATTTCTACGTTTAGAGTGATTATATCATACTACTACGCAAGCAAGTTGGATGTATTTTGTTGCCAAATGAATCCAGATAAGCGAATAAATATTGCTTATCCAAAAAGAAACTTATGATGGTTAATTTCATTTCATTCTTCAATTGATAGCTCTTATACGTCTTCCTTGTTCACAAAGACAAAGAGGAAATGCACAATTTTGACTTAAGACATGTGAGCGGAGATATTTGCTTAAAGGGTTGGGTAGGGATCGTAGCCCTTTTTTCAGATAAATTCCTTTTCGCTAAGAATGATTTTCCTCCCTTCACGAGACACACACCTATCTTCTTTACAGCTTTGGTGGCCTTGCTCAAGCCTTACATTTTGGGAAATTTGGTGGATTAGTTCGGTAAAGTTGAAAAGGATGGTCCTATACCTAAAAGTCTCATGAAACCAATTATTAGGATCACCAATCTTGCATATGTTGTGTTAGTCTCATGCCTGTTTTATGTCTGGTTTCTATAGGTTGGTGTCTAAATGAGATTGTATATATAAAAATTAGATTGCATGTTTTGGCCATCGATATGAATGGGCCAGCTACGAAAGAGCAAAGCTGTTTGACAAAAACGATTAGGCAAACTTGGATGGTATAAATCACTACATGTTAAAAGTGCTTATGCAACATTATTAAATAATCTTGAAAATTAATTGTTGAGCTAAGCGTTAGGTTGAATATAATTTTGTATAGCTTTATATTTGAATTACATACAAATTTTTATTATAAATTTGTAATTAAAATAAGAATAAGAAGAGATTGAGTTACAGCTATAAATTACTTATTTGAAAAGTAATCGTCCGTGTACAGTTAGGATTGAAAACTAGACCAAATCTGAATTTTTTTTAAAAATAATAATAAATTGTGAACATTCAAAACAAAATTGGTTTTATTGGAATCCTCAAAAAATGTTCTGATGCCAACTGTATATTAATTTAAATATCAGACCATAGAAAAGTTAAATGTGGAAGAAAAAAAAAGTGGCCACATGAGTGGGTCCACACGAAACCGTGATCATAAAGTGCAGAGTTGAATCATCCAGCCAATAAACGCTAGCCATGTCATCAGCTAGTGTCATAATAAATGCTTTTCCATCCCCACAAGTCTCTGTCTGACTGTCTTCTAAATTTATAATTATTTAAATAAAATACTATTTTTATTTAAATAGACGAATTGCCCACATGTCATAAATTAAAACAAGAAATCGAACCTTTTCACTCTTTGACTAGTCAAGCACGTGTAGGCCCTATTAACATTAGTGGGCTTGGAAGTTAACATGCCTCATATTCCACTCTATCTATTATTTGTTAGCAATGGTGGATTTTATTTAGTTCATATCATACTTGGGACTCTGACATACGGGGCTTCGGCAGGGATTAAATTCTTAGTTGAAGATATCTGCTGATTTGATTCTCTATAAGATGCAAATAAATTAATGGAAATAAATTAACGTCATATATGTTTTGACAATATCAAGAGCCACACAGAGGATGCATGAAACTAGGAAAGGACAAGGTTGAGTGACAGCCACAAAACAAAAGCAAGTGATTGGGACAACAGGAAACGATACCCAAATTCCACTCTACACTTATTGTAGCCGTTAACTTATCCACGGAGAATATGCGCAAAATTTTCAATAATCCCTTAAACATTTTTACCAAATTGCTCTTTAAACTTTAACTATTAAAACACTTAACCCTTAAACTTTGATTATTCTAAATTGATCTATAAAATTTAAATATTTCACCGTTGCAAAACATTCAACCATGTTAAAACTAAAATTTTGAGATTTAATTTATTTGGTCAAAATACTAAAAGGGCCTTAACTTAAAAAATATAAATACGTCGCTCAACCCATAATCCTTCATACAAACTCTTTTTTTTTGAATGGAGGAATTCGCAGTCGCTATCCTTTAGATGCGCATTAGGTAAATCTCCAAATTAACGCAATAGCCTACAAATCATGTCAATCGGTACTTCGCACTAGACAAGTCCTGTACAACAGGCTCGATCAAGAGATTGTAGGTAGGGGGATTTGAACCTAGGACCTTTTGGCCCTATGCCCCTCACTCCACCAACTCGACCACTACTAGGGGGCTTCATACAAACTCCTTAATCCCTAAAACCAAAATGAATCCAAATAACCCAAACAATCATGTCATGATGATAACATTCGATTGTTAACTGTTAATGATCAAATAACAAACAACAACAACATTCAGTGAGGCAAACTAGGATTCATAGGTGCAAATCCTTCCAATTTATACAGAAGGTTGCTGAGAAATAGGCTGAAGATCTTTGTCAAGGGAAAGGGTCATTCACTTGAAATTCTTCAGAGTGCTGGGGTGACTCTTAAGGATTTTCGAGAGAAAGTTTATCTAGATCTTTACAATTTGGAATTGAAGTTTCGGGAGAGTAAGGCACTTGAATGCTACTCCAGGGCCTTGCAAAATCGTAATTCCTTGATGTTTCAAAAAGCAAGGATTTCATGGATGTAAGAGGGGGATGCAAATACCAAATTCTTCCACAACTCCATTCTTGCTAGATGAAATATTAATAAGACACTCAACTTGCTTGATGGTGATAATCATTTGGTAACAGATAGCTATTCCATTCATAGGATGGTGTGTGACTACTTTAAGGGTATTTTTAGTTTAGGACGTACAACTTCTTGTAGCTCTCAGACTATAGCAAATCTTCTCAGTGACTATACTCCTTTAAATGTAGATATATATGATGTGCTTAAAAAACTTACCTCAGTGTTGGAAATCAAGAACTGTCTTTTCAGTTTGAATTTGAGGAAAGCTCTTGGTCCTAATGGTTTTAATGCTTATTTCTTTCAATATATTTGAAATATCACTGGTGATTTAATTGGTGGTGCAGGAATTTTTCTCTTCACGGGGAATGTTAAAGGAGTTGAATTCTTCTTATATTTGTCTCATTCCCAAGCTTCCAAATGCTGCAAACCTTAAGGATTTTTTACCACTATCCTGTTGTAATGCTATATGCAAAGTAATCTCCAAGTTGCTAGTGAATAGACTGAAAAATATCCTACAGAATCTTATCCATAGCTCTCTAAATGATTTTATTCCTAAGGATCAATCTCTGACAACATCTTATTAATACAGAAGTTATTGAGGGAGTATGAGTTAAACAAATCAATCAAAAGCTATGCCATTAAAGTTGATTTTTCCAAGGCTTTTAATACCATTAGGTGGGACTTCATTAAGAGCTACCTTGAGTGGTTTGGATTCCCTAGCAATTTCATTTCCTGGGTAGATGCTTGTATTTCCATTACTACTTTCAGCATACTAATTAATGATAATCCCACTCCATAGTTCAAGGGAACCAATGTGATTAGGTAAGAGGATCCCCTTTCCCCTTATCATTTTATAGTTGCTTTGTAAATTCTTACGAGGTTGATTTTGAAAAATACTCAAAATTACTCTAGTTTCAAATATCATCACAAATGCAAAGCTCTGGAACTTACTCATCTCAATTTTATAGATGACTTGATATTGCTTTCTAGGGCTAACTCCTCATCTGTCTCAAATTTTTTCAACTCTGTTAAGGTGTTTTGTAAGCTTTCAGGTCTTGACATCAACTTACAAAAGAACATGTTGTATGTCTCATCTAATGTTAATTCAACTACAAGATTAGAGTTTTTGATAGGGCAAAATGCTCACCCCTTACTTTTTAAGTATTTGGGGGTTCCTATTTTTTCCAAGAAGTTAAGTTGTTAAGATTGTCACCTCTTTTGGAATGGTATAGAAAAAGAAGAAAATCTTGGCAAAACAAGTCTTTATCCTATGTAGGGAGACCTGTATTCATCACCTTTGTGTTGAGTAGCCTTCATATTCATTAGAGCTCTCATTTATTCTTACCTAAAAGGATTAATAAGGAGCTTATGAAAAGTATTAAAACTTCCTATAGACAAGTACTATTGACAATTTCAGAAGGGCTAAACTCAAATGAGAACATCTTTGTTAGAGCAAAAAGGAAAGGGGCTTAAGGCTCACTTCTTTGCAGTAGAGCCAAACCTTATTGGTTGGTAAGAGAATTTGGAGATGGTTCATAAACAAGCAATCCCTTTAGTCTAAGTGGATCAATGAAATATACCTTAAGCATTCTAGCTTCTGGCAGTTAGATAAGAGGAAAGAGTACTTATGGTACTTCATTCATATGCTTAGAAAGATGCAAATCATATATCATCTCATTAAAGCTCATATAGGGAATGGTTTTTCATATTGGTTTTGGTTTGATAATTAGTCTTTACATAGCCATCTTATTCTAAGGGAGGAAGTTTCTCCTTTCATCAATAAAATTCCTACTCAGTCTCAGGTGAAAGTGATTATTCAACAGAATAATTGGCTTATTGAATTTAGGGGTGGTGAAAGATTTAGATCATATCTATCTGATTACTACCCTAACACTTCTAGAGATGATAGTTTCTACTAGATGCCTAACAAAGGTAAAGACTTCACTAATCAAAGATATCATAAAGCCATTACTCAACATCATCCTAGAGTTGATTAGTACTACATTGTATGGAAAGGATTTTCGGTGCCTAAGGCCTCATTTGTAACTTGGCTTGTAGCAAGGCTCAAGTTGAAAACTAAAGATAGATTGATTAGAGCCACAAATTAGATATGTATGCTATCTAGTGTCATTTGGAGCGGAATGCTACAATTTATGAGATTGTAATGTCCTTACCAGGAGTGGCTCAACATAATTGTTTGGGCCAATAAACTTTTCAGAAATAAGGGTGAAGACCATGTTGATTTAAATTTGGCTATAAATTGCTTAGTTTACTTTATTTAAAGAGAAAGGAATATGAGGTTGTTCAATAGAATTGAAGTAGATAAATATGAGCTAGCTCATTTTTGTTGTTGCTAAATTAGGGAGATTTTATAAACTCATGCCTTATAGAAAATGAATGCAACATTGAGAAGAAGATGGAGATTGATTTTAGATTAATGTTATCGTAAGTTTGCAGATGGAAATGTATTGGCAACTTGTGTTTTGAATGAGTGTACTTGTCTCTTTCTATCTAGTCCCTGTCATTATAAATGACATTCTATTGTACATTCATGTAACTTTTTAAGAGTTAATAGAATTTTTATTTTTTAAAAAATCCAATGAGAGTCCTGCTAAAATGTGGGATATGAAAAGATCCAGTAATACACAACCTTAACCTTATTTGGTAGAGATGATATAGTTAACAAATTAACATTATCTATAACTATGAAATAACATGTATTTAAATGATCTAATGATAGTCTTCAAAAAATACAAAATATCATTAAACAAAGAATTATGCAAGAAATGAATTTTTAAGAGTCTTTTGATAAATATATTATAATCAATTGAAGTAAATAATTTGATTTAAATTAATAATGCATATGTTTAAAAGATCTTATATTTTATGCATAAATAATATTTCTTACACTATTTTACACTGCCAAGCATATAGCAGTTTATATGGAGGATTTTGCTTTATCATCAACAATGCGATCTCCAAGCTAAAGCAATAAAAACTATCATCACTAAGAACATTGTTCTATGCAATTGTTAACATAATTGACCTTAAGGTAGATGCAATTACGTTTCAATCCATTAATATTATAAGGTGATAGAGCTACATAGTAGTGGTATCACGCATTTTCCTAAGTCTTATATTGATTTGCCTTTATGCTTATGAATAGACATACTTATCTTAAACTTGCACATTTCATTGTCAAAATTGGGAGACTTCGCAGTCAAAATTGGGTTTATTTAATGGACCAATTATATGGTGAAATGTTGATAATTATTTATGATCAACTTAATTAAATAAGAAAATTTTCATTTTTATAATTTTTACTATTTATAATAAAAGTGATTAGAAAATATTTCACTAAAACTTTAATCAGTATTTCACACATTAAAAATGGTGTATTTGGCTCATTGTTTATGCCAAGGGTCTTAAGGGTGAAGTATTTAAAAATGGTAAAAAATGAAGTTTAGGAGGTTAAATGTTCTAAGTAAAAGTTTAGGGGGGGCTAAATAAGCTCTCTCTTATATTTTCTTTTCTAAATTTGCATATTAACTTATATATGTGGACTAATTTGTTCTTTTAGCGAGCTAGAATTTCATTCTTAAATTAACTTAAAGTTTTTGTCTTTTTGGATTATTTTTAGTAATAAATTTTCTTTTGATCTGCATAATGTTTTCTAGGTTTTCATATTCTACTTAATAATTCCCATATTTGATCATTTATTAGTTTATTGTTTTCATTTTTTCTTGAAAAATTTGGTCCAATTTTGAAATATTGAAGTTCTAAAACGAAAATCATGTTTTAAAGTGGGGTTTCTCTTAATCTTAAATAGTATAATGTTTAATATTTTTCTCTTTCCTTTGATTTTCAAATGACATCATTAGTGGAATATGTAATGTTATGGTATATGGTATATGGTAAGGGATTGCATAATTTGGTAATTAGTTATGTTAATAAAGATATTTAACTAATTATTGTTATTACACTAAACAATTCAAGTATTTAATAGTGTTTAATGTTTTTTTATTAACTATAGATGTTTAATAGGATGACATATATGGATTCATTAATATCAAAAGAAAGGAATTAGAGTAAAAGACAAATGAGAGGTAAAAATTATTTTGTCCATATGAAAAGAAGAGTTCATTGATGACCTAATGGACTATAAGAAGTCTTGGTAGAGGATGTTATAGTTTTTTGCAATGATAAGATAAGTTGTAAGTGATGGTTTGTTAATATATTTGAATTAATACTAAAATGTTATATTTATCATAGTAACCCAAGTGAAAAAGGAGTTGTCTGAGTTGAATGGAATGTTAAAACTTGGAGTTGGTGAGGAGAAAAGTTGTGAAAATTATTAATTTACTACAAGATAATATGTATGATTTGCATCTTACATTGTTTGTACTTATTGGAGAAATTTTTATAAAAATTTCCATAATGGATATGAGTTGGCAAAAAATTGGGATCTTAGTTTTCAAGCTTATTAAAGTGGCTAGTAATTGGATACATTGTTATCGTTGAATGTTAATTACAATTGCACAACAACTTCTTATCTTGACATAAGATTAGTCTTTTATTTGTGGAAAAACACCCAAATTAAGTATTTTGTATGATATAAGGATGTTAAAAAAAACTAAACTATTTAATTTAGGAAATTGACACTAGAGAACTAACAGAGATAATTACTAAGCTTCGGTTGGTTGATATGAAATTTCAAGTACCTATCTTTAAATGGAGTAATCACTAGAAAGACAGTAGGTTGGTATAGAGAAAATTGGATAGATGTCTAGTTAATGATCATTGGCTTACTAAAATGCATGGAAGCTATGCATAATTTGGTGAACCCCTAGTCTCAAATCACACCCTAATTAATGTGCTTGTCAGCAGCAAAACAAGGCCAAGGAAGTCTCCATATAGGTTCTTTAATTCCTTGTTCCCAACTTAACTCAATTATAGCAGTTACCATTAACAAACACTTTCAGGGCTCTAAAGCATTCCAATGTGTGTAATTATTGAAAGCTATTAAGGCTGATTATTTTAAACTCCTCAATGAGACTCCTGACCCTATCGAGATAGAGAAGTTGCAAGCTATGAAAGAGCTCACTTTCACCTAGAAGCTACTGATGGCCAGTCCCTCAGATCTTATGCTCGCTAAGATGGAGAAATCCGAGATCAACTCATACTTACAAGCACTAGAGGCATACAGTTCTCAACTAAAGCAAAAATTGAGAGGCTAATGTATGCAACAAAGAGATAGAAATACTAAGAATTTCTATACTATGATTTAATTTAGAATAAATAGAAACAATATCATATCCTTTAATGATAATGGTAGATTGATTCATGTTCAAGAAAAGTTGAAAGAGGTAATAAGAAAGCACTTTAAACAGATGTGGTGGTCTTGGGATTACTCAACTCTCTTTTGTAGATGATTTACTTATGCTATGTGCTAGTGATCCCATTTCTATTGATACTCTTTTAAAAGTTTTTAGATATTTCATGAAGTATCTGGGCTTAAATTTAACCCAAGTAAGAGTGTTGCTTATCTATATAAACAAATTTGTGAAAATTTGATGACCATGATAGCAGATGTTGGACTTCCTGCTCACTAATTACCTCTTACTTACTTAAGTGTTCCAATTTTTACAAAGAAGCTTAAGTAAACTGAATGCAAACCTCTCATAGAAAACATCAGCAAAAGACTCTCAATGGAACAACAGATTCTTGTCATATAGAGGTGGAGTACAATTGGCCATCACCATTATTAATAATTTTCATATCTATTTGTTATCACATCTAGCTATCCCTAAGGGAGTTCTGAAGAAAATTGATAGAAGTATTAAAGAATTCATTTGGCATGGATAGAATTCTAATAAGGGAAGATCATCCAAAGTTGAATGGAGCGTCATATGTCTTCCTAAGCAATATAGAGGGTTGGGAATCAATTCAGCTAGTAGAATGAGCATAATTTTGCTGGCAAAAAGACTTTAGAGGATATGCTGGGACAAGGAAAGCCTATGGGTAAGATGAGTTCATATGTTTAACATCAAGCAAAAAAGCATATGGATTAACTCTGAAACCTCTTCGCAATCTTACACTTTTCAACATATCTTACATATTAGGTCCTTCATGCATCCTCATATCAAGAATCATATTGGAAATGGGAAGAACGCTACTTTTTGGTTTGATAATTGACATGCCTTAGGGCGTTTATGTAACACTGACCTCTTTACAACTTTAAGAAGATCTATCCTAGGAGAAACTAAAGTCTAAGCTTTGATCCGGAATAGCAGTTGGCATTAACTGTTCCATATGTGCAGAGGAGTCAATTCTATTATCGAACAATGGTCCTTATACCTTCCACGTCAAACAAAAAAAGATGAGATCAAATGGGAGCTCCACAAGTCTCATAAATTTAGAACTCAATCATGCAAATAATTGTTGCTAGGTCCTATGATCAAGTTTCCACTCTACAGATTAATATAGGAATTAGGTATTGCTCTGACTCACTCTTTCATCTTATGGCTAGCTGCTCTACACAAATTGGTAACCAGGGATAGTATTAAATTTTAATCTCTAGATACAAATTACCCTTTATGCTCTAGGAAAGTTGAAACCTTAGATCATATATTCTTCAGGTGTCCTTAAACCAAACAACAATGCTTTTCTTAATATCTTTAGATTGCAAGAGTGAGGTCTTACCTAGATGAATACATTGGATTGGGTTAGCAAACTAAGATGGGCTAACAAAGAAGATGAGAGGTTCTTTAAAACTGGTTTTGTTATATTAGTGCACTATATTTGGAGGATGAGAAATACCAAAATCTTTGGTAAGGCTGAATAGTTTAAATAATATAGTTGGAGCCATTTATGACTTAAACTAATAATGACTATCATGATCAATACTAATCATCTGCTCATGTCCAATGCTATTAAAATGCAATTGAAACATCTAGCATAAAATGTTGTTGGATGTATCCATCTATGTACCTTCTTCTTTAGTTTGAGCACCATTCTTTAGAGATGTAACTTCATACATTTTGTAATTTTTACCTTTTGAATTAAATCATTACTTAATTTTCAAAAAATATTTTTATTTGATTGATATGTTTTTTAACTATTATTACAAAATAGAGTAAAGTTATAGATTTAAAATATAATTTACTCTTATAAGAACTCTATAATTAATGTAGAGAGGTTATGCCAAGAGTGTTAGCTCAAATAGATCATATGTTTATTTGTGACAGGGTTTGGTTCTTTTAGTAGTTTAATTATAATTTAGAGTAAAAGACATAGATTTCTCTTGTAGTTTAAGAAACCTAAAAAAAACTCTTGAAAAAATTTCTAGTTTTCAATTTTCCAAAAAACCTCCTTTTTAGGCTTCAGTTAAAAAATAATGACGAAACACGTATAGTATAAACATCAAACGTTGACTAATTAATTAGAATTATAATTAATATAATAAATTACAAATTAGTTTCCAATAAAATCCAATATCCAATGTTGGTTCCTTTTTGTCTAATATTTTATATTTGACTCTAAAGTTTATAATCAAGTCTTACTTAATTAAATTACTCTTTTTCTTTCTTCAATTGTTTTTGTGTATAATCTATGAGCTTTCTTAATACATTGAGAATGGAAATAAGATATGATTTCTTTTAATTTATCTTTAGTTGAATAAATTATATTTATAGATTAAAATTAGGGCCTAGTAATGCATCATGTTTATCCAGATATTATGAATGTGAAAGTAGTTTTTACTAACTTTGTTGTATATGATTTTTTAGATAATTTAATCATGTTATCATTCAATATTTTGACTTAACATAGAGTATGTATTTAGTGTCCATTCTATTCTGAGTCCAATCATATGAGTTTTCTAATAATAGTAATTGATTCTTTTAAAGATATTTGAAAAATATTTTCAAAGTGTATTTCATTTTAACTAAGAATTTCTCAAATTAATTCTAATATAAAACAATGAAACCTTCTATCTTATCACTTTAGAATGTTGAATTATATATTAATTACTTAGTTACTTCTATATAATTCATGTCATATGCACCACTTATTAAGCGATCAATAATTAATATAAGTTATAAGTAGCAATAAAATATAACAATTCTTTTTGCTAAATTTTCCAATGTATTAAGTTCACTTTTGATAGATCATAACCAAATGCAATTTTTGAAAAATATATAATTGTAAAGTAGGGGTAAAACTGAGTACTATTGGATTTCCGTAGATTTCGCGTCTTGGTGAAACTTCAACTAGGTGTTGATGATGATGATGATGATAACGATGATGATGATATAATTATAATATAAATATCACAATTTATTTATAAAATATAATTATCTCAGAATTTATTATATAAATTTAGTTAATTAAACTAACATATATAAAACAAAAATATCTTTAATTAAATATGCTACAAATGTAAAATTAACTAATTGCTACAGCATGTATGTTAAAAAATTCTTACTTCCTTGCTTGCTGTCTGTAAACAACTCAATAACTATCAAGTAAAAATCCTGTTTAAAATGGACTCAAGATGCTAAATTAACGTGCCCAAGCTGAACGCGAAGAAAACGATTGTCCAATTTTCAACTTTCAAAGTTGACATATATTTGGCAAAGCTCGGTAGTGGAAGAAATTTGTGAATCCGACGCCACCTATGTAACTTTTTGACAAATCCCGACTTTTATTCGAGTCTTTAAATTTTTACTTTTCGTGGCTGATATTATGAATAAACTCCCTGGCTAATGTATACAGATGATCGGCAAGAAATTTGACATTAAGATGGAAGTCATGATTACATGTCATTAGTGGGCGACTTGAAGGCTTATGAGGTCCACATATTGCACTTTAATTTTCATCCTCACGGTTGGATCATGATGGAATCCAAGAAGACAGTGCCTTCTCATATAAAGACATACTTCTTTCCCTCCAATATTATTAGTGTCAACCTCCATCGGACACCATTTTCTTTTACTCCCATCAAAACTCCACCACCACTGAACCAAGGCAGGAGATAGTGCACGCATTCTGCTTTTCCAATCCCATTAGAGGCTTAGTTGATCTTTTCTTCTTTTGTGGTTTGAAAGGACTAAATCATTAGTTAGTGACCCTATCAATATACTGGTTGAATGAATTTAATTATTCTATTTATTAACGGTATATGTTCAAATCTTATCAAGGGAAGACATCACGGAATGCTCATTCCAAAACCAAAAAAAAAAAAAGGAAAAAACAATTCCTCATGTGATTATTTTCTTGCTTGGCTAATTTTAAGGACAAGTTCACAACGTCTTGGAAATTCTAACACCAACCAAAAAGTCAAATCAAATTGGTCACAGAAAGCAAGTGCATAGAATAAAAATTAGGACTTCGTAAGAGATGAACAAAGCAAGCAATTATCCAACTCCAATTGTTGCCTTCCAAAAGAGAAATGGAAGACAAGATAGGCGACAACGAAGATAAGATAGTACAGCCCTGGCTTAGTCCCAAAATCTCTGGTCAAAGATTTAAGCAAGGCATTAGAACATTGATTGGAAACAAATGGAGGAAATAAAGCCAAGCATTTGGTTTGGATAATGAGGTAAGGAAATGGTTGGTTGCACGCGAAACAAATTGATTGACAAGGAAAGCATCTCAAGTTTCATGTTTCAGCTGCAAAAACTGGCAAGAAACTTGCTGGCCTTAAGTTAGAATTCAGATTCACCTGATAAAGCTAACATCATATCCGGCCGTTAACTCTCCAGTTCTGATAATTCCTTTCAGTAAACAAGATGACTGCGCATACGTTTAAGATCAGTGGTATTGCTACATCTGACGTTTAGGTAGGGACTCACTGTTTATATTGCTTCCGACTCTATAGCATTAGTAGCATCTTCAGCTTGCAAGAATTGATTGCACTGACATTGTCATTGACGGAACAGATCTTCTGTCCCAATAATCTGTTCCCTATGGTTGAGATCTTACGAGGACATAGAAAACTAGATACTAGGAACAGAAGATCTTTTCTCCTCGTTGACAGCCATGCTTTGATTGGAGCTATCCTGTGAAATCTAAGCAATCAAAGCCCATCATCGGGCAGTCTAGGGGAGCCCAGTACTTTGGGTGAGCCCAGGAATTAGTTCGGATTAACCTGTGCAAACTCTAGGGTGCATCATGATTTATGGTAACATCTTACTATTGTGGAAATTACATCTCTCGTTGATACACTAAATCAACCAACTGAGTGCCTTTGGTGTTTATCCTCCTTTCATGGTCACCCAGGCTGAGTTCTCTGAAAAATTTTATAAAATACCTTACTTGTAAAATAATATTGAAGAGATTAATAAAACGTTTGTAATAAAGAAAGAATGTAAATGCTATGTCCATATTCAAACATAATATGTGCATCTCACCATAATATAGGCAACGAAAATTTATATTTCTTCCTTTACTTTTTTCTCACGAGTGTAAAATTAAATTAAACTCAAAAGTTTTGGTTAAGCATAATTAAAATTTCTTAAAAATAAATTTACCAATTAAAAGGAAGAAACTTATGAATTTTCAGGACAATAATAATCGGAACTCTCTAACCCCCACTTAATAAAAACAAGTTTTTAATCCATTTATTTGTTAAAAGAATATAAAATTTAAATATTTTTATTTTAATTAATTTTTTTACTTTTTTTCTCTCTTTTCATATCATATCTTTATCTCTTTTTTCCCTCTATTTACTATTTATTTATCTTTTTTCTTCTCTTTTCTCTTTTCTTTTTTATCGACATCTCTATCTCTCTCCCTTTTTATAGGTGTTATAAGAGAACTATCTAACTTCACTAAGTCTCGTGTATAAATTATAGCTATCTTATCTAATTATAATAATTGCATCATTCTTGAACATTAACTTTTTAGGTGAGTTGTTTCATTTTAAAAGTTCACTTACATCACCAAACTAAATCAATTACATCAACCTAAAGTATTTGTGTTTAGGCTGTCTCACATTACTAATGAAATTGTTTCATTAATTAATGATTTTATGAGGAAAAAATTGTGTCTATTCATTCCTGATAGTAGTGTTTTATATGATGTTTTAGGGTTTAATTTGTTATACATTTTGTGTTAAATTGAGTGTTGAGTATGCATTTAGGGTTTAATTAGATTAGTTTTTGTGTTTAAGTGTTTTTATGGGTTAGTTTGAATCTTTGAGCTTAAATTGTATATTTTTGAGATACCTTGATGTATGTGCTAGTGTTGCAGGGTAAACAAGGAAGAACGGTGAAGATTTGAAGAGTTTCGGGCTAAAAGACACAGGCCATGATCGTGCACTGTGGCCACGATCGTGATAGAAGAGGAAGAGTTAGAGGCAGCCAGGCCACGATCGTGCACTTTAGGCTACGATCGTGACCGACACCACGATAGTGCCCTACATCGGGCTGACATGAAAACTCAAAATTTGAGTGATTTTTCGGACCGTTTTGACCTCGAGTTTGACGTAGGACCTCCACAGAATAAATAGAACAATACCTAGCCGCCGTTAGAGACGATTAGAGAGTCGAGAGAGCTAAGCAAAAGAGATATTCTACCGAAAATCCGAGAGTAACCTAAATAGAGATAAGGCGATCGAGGAAGGAGACGAAGGAAGAGAGGCACGAAGACATGTTTGATGCGACGTACTTCCCAGACCAGGTGGTTTCCTACAGTCGCGACCTTCGAGATCCATTTCGATAGTATTTTCTAGTTTTTATTTTGATTTCATTAATGTATGAAATTTGGAGATTGATTAGAAATATTGTTATTGGGTGTTGATTTTTTTGTCTAAACTCACCTTCGGGTTTTTATTCTTGAGATTAATAAAATTGATT
Organism: Erythroxylum longipes; assembly: GCA_027563885.1. Classification (NCBI taxonomy): domain Eukaryota; kingdom Viridiplantae; phylum Streptophyta; class Magnoliopsida; order Malpighiales; family Erythroxylaceae; genus Erythroxylum; species Erythroxylum longipes. Next base: position 39,220,600 of record JAOQMS010000005.1, on the reverse strand, counting down.
TGATTGTATTTTATTCGATTTAATTGTGATTCAATTTGATTCTTCATAACTTGGCAATAAACTGAGAGGGTGAGCTAGTGAAAATCATCGATTTAGGTTAACGAGAGTTAGGTAAATCGATAGGTAGAGAATTGAATCAAACCGGTAGAGTCGTGTAACGAGAGATCGAGCATAGGTTCCCAATAGGTTAGTAGACAATGTTAGAACTAATTTAGGTTTTGGATTAATTGTGGATCGAGAGATCGTAATTTCTATAATTTGAATTAGGGATTATTAATTAGGGTTAAGAATTATAACTTAAGAGAGAGTAAATCACCCTAGAATCATCTAGGCCCGTTAAGTCGGAAATTTCATAATTGGATAAATTTTCTTTAATTTCAAATAAATTTTCCCTTTCTCTCAATTGGTCACTTCTAGGTTGAAATTCAGATTATTTGTGTAAGTTGGCTTTTGTTCATTCTGTTGGTGCTTTAATTTCTCATATTTGATTATTGATTAATTTTAATTTCTGCAGTAATTGTTTAATTAGGAATTGCAAACTTAGCTGCCGTTAGATTTTATAACTAGTTTCCTTCCTCGTGGAATCGACACCTTAGGTGTTATGCGAACGACCCCGTGCGCTTGCGGAATTTATCGAGGTTATAAATAGTAAAAATTAGCGTATGTAACCTCAGGCGAATAATTCCTATCTTCGACAAATATATACATGACATATACATCCTTCTAAAATCACATAATATCTCTTCCTATCATGCTAGCTATCTCCTAGAATCAAGCTAATAAGAGTATATCCAAACTAACTATTAATTACATCATGATTCACCAAATATATTTCCATAATATACATAGTATGGTGTAATACTCCCCCTCAAGTTGAAGCATGAAGATTTTGAATACCTAACTTGTCGAGAAGGTATTTAAATTGTTTTTTTCCTAATGCCCTATTTAATATATCAATTATTTGATTATAAGATCGAACATGTTCTATGATAATGAGGCCAGCTTGAATCTTTTCTTACACATAATGACAATCGATTTCAATATGTTTGGTGCATTTTTGGAAAGCTAGATTAGATGCAATATAGAGGACATCCTTGTTATCACTATACAATCTCGTTGGCTAAGACTGTTGTACACCCATGGACCGAAGTTGAGCCCTGAGCTATGTTAAATCACAAGTAGTAGTAGCAATAGATCTAAACTATGCTTCAATAGAAGATCGAGAAATAATTTATTATTTCTTTATTTTCCAAGAAATAGGTGAATGCACTAGCAATATAAAATATCCTGCCAATGATCCTCAACTTAAAAGGATAATTAGCCCAACCTAAATCACATTATACATACAGTTGGAGATCACTATTAGCATATAATAAGATACCTTATCCAATATTTCCTTTTAAATATCAAGCCACTTGTAGAGCTACTTTCTAATGTTCTTGTAGATCTTACATAAACTGAGGTAAGATATGCACACAATAAATTAGTTCAGGTTTTGTGATAGTGAGATAAATAAGTCATCATACCAAATAATAATAACGTTTCAGATTAGTCAATATGTTTCCAGAAGCAAATGCTAGGTTGTGATTTTTCTCAAGTGGAAAGCTTGCACATTTAACACCTAATAAGCTAGTTTTTGTGATTATACAAGGGCGTACTTATGTTGACCCATGAAAATGCCCTGGGGATTTCATGCCACTTCAATACTAAGAAAATATTTCAACATGCCAAGATCCTTATATGGAAACAATAACTGAAATAAGACTTGAAATGACCCACAAAATCATAATTGTTGCTTACAATAATAACATCGCTCTATGTATAAGCATGCATAAAATCACATCGTTTGGACGAATATAAATAAAGTGTAATGAACGTAAGATTGAACAAACCCAAAACTCTTAAGTGCACTATTCAACCTCGAAAACTAATTATAAGGGGCTTAATGAAGCCTATACAAAGACTTATGTAAGTGGTACACCTTCCCTGGATAATAAGTTGAAAAGCTAGGGGGAAAGTCTTATACACTACTTCGTCAAGATCTCCATATAAAAAAGCATTATAAACATCTATTTGGTGTAATTCCCAGTTTCTAGTGACTATGAAAGTTAAAAGATGTAACCATCTTAGCTACATGGGCAAAGATCTCGTTGTAGTCAAGACCTTCTTTTTAAGTATTAACAAGAATCACTAAACAAGATTTAAAATGTTCAATAAAGTCATCTGAATTATATTTGATCTTATATACCTATTTAAAACCAATGACTTTTTTCTATGAGGAAGTGTCAAAATGGTCTATGTATCATTTTTCTCCAAAGTATCTATTTCACGCTTCATGGATTCATCCCACCGTGGATTACGGACAATGTCAGTGTATCTAATGGGTTTTATCTCAACAGTAACAACTACAAGAAAAATTTATGCTTTGCAGAAAAATGATCATATGTCACATAAATTGTAATGAGATATAACCTTCTTGAGCATATAGAAGACATAGGCCTCTAAGTCAAATGGAAGGTTACTTGATATGATGCCCACAGTTAATAACTCTAGAGATGTTGCCCCATCCTCAATAGTTGAGTCCTTATTCATTGTCTTAGCCCCTTCTTTATGCTCATATCGTACACTCCCTTTATTTTCATTTCCCTTACTCATCCTTTCTCTATCTCGTTCACTCCCCTTATTGTCTTGACCATTACACTCTTGCTTATCAGAACTTCTTTGTGCACAGTCAGCATTCCCAGCTGATGTTCTAGACCCCATGGCTATGTCTTAGTCATATAAATACTGCAACAAAGATCCTGAGGTAAGGTCTAAGCACTCAGATAGTTCATTGTTATTTATTTTTGCAAAGGGAAACTGACTCTCCACAAACTCCGCATTACGAGAGGCAAATTATTCTCCTGTAACTAAGTTATACAACCTTTATCCTTTGTAAGTATATGTGTAACCTATAAAGATACACCTTCTACTCATAGGCCCCAACTTATCTTGATCATATCCCTGATAGTGTACATAATACAAACACCCAAATGTTCTTATAAGCATGTAAAAAGGTTGCCATATAAGACTTCATGACATGACTTTCCCCCATTCAAGTTAGATGAAGTTCTATCTATTAAATAATCCGCACTTAAGTTACATTCTCCTTAAAATTTGATCAGTAAGTGAGCTTGAAAATGTAATACATGTCTAACATTAAGTTTATAATGATGTTTCCTTTCTAGCAGACCATTTTATTGTGGGGTTCAAACATATGAGGTCCAAAATAAAATCTCATTCTTAAAGAAATATTTATTAAGAGGGTGAAAATCTGTTCCTTTATCACTCCTTTTTATTTTCACTTTGCAATTCAACTGAGTTTGGGCCACAACATGAAATTTTTAACAATTTTAGTAACCTCTGTTTTATCAACCATTAAATATACCCACATAGTTTTGGAAAAATCATTGACTATAGTCAAAAAATGATGTTCCCCACTTGAAGTTGATACTCCACAAATACCCCACACCTCATAATATACTAATTCAAAAGGCACAATGACTATATTATTATTAAAAGGAAGAGCAGTACGAGTTTGCTTGACCTTAAAACAAATATCACACATTTTATTTCCTCTACTAAAACTACGACTAATAGATCCATGCAATAATTTAAAATTTTGAGAAAAGGGATGACCTATATGTTGGTGCCAACGTGTGTAAGAATCCACTGCTTCCACTAGACTTGCATTTTCATCCACCACTAAGAAAGTAATTGACCTCGTCTGGCTTCTCACATATACCAATTCATGTCCTCAAAAAGCGATCTTATATCACACATAATTTTTCAGTAAATATGACAAAACATTTTAAATCGTCAATTAAGTGAGCGATAGAAATTAAATTACAGGCTAATTTTAGAACATATAGAACATGTCGTAATATAATTCTTCCTAAGTCACTAAGCTCTCTTATACTGCTATCACCAATTCCTTATTTAGCAATCTTATAGGGGATGCCACTATATCTTTATCATATTGATAAAAAAAAAATTCCACTTCCTTTCATACGTTAAGTTGCTTTAGTATCCAAAAACCAACATGAGGAGTGGTTCTTACCAGTCAATGTTCTAGTAGAAAAGGAAGTGGAGCCTTTATGAGAATTAATCATTAATATAGGGGCCCACTGTTCATTTGAGAGCTTCAGTAAACTGGCCTTGTCTTCTTTTATGAGTTTTATTGTTTCTGTCATTGACCCAACTTTGTCATAATACCACGTCCTCGCCCTATGCCTTCCCTACCACCATTATTCTTACCTCTGCCACGACCTCTACCTTGCCTAATTGGTCAACATTTTGGATAGCCAATGAATTTGTAACAATCTTTCACCTCATGCCCCGACTTCCTACAATTTGTATAAACTATCTTTTCATTCTCTCTATTACTTTGTGATTTGTTGAGCGTCTGAACCATAAATTTCGCTACTTCAACTCACTCCTCTCTCACACATGACACTTTCTTATGCCTTTCATCTTGAACAACAAGTGCGTAGGCTTTACTATAAGATGGCAGAGGCTTTGTACTCACTATGTTGGTTCGTATCTAACTATAGAACGCAGTGTCAAGAGTCATTAAAAAATCATGCACCTTTTATTTCTCTCTTTGATCAAGATATTGTTGGATAAGGATGCAATTTTACCCTCTATAGTGGCATGTAGGTACCTTCACATAACTTGTAAGTTTCTCCCACATCGGCTTCAAGCGTCCAAAATGAGTAGCTATATTACTTCCTTATTATTTATAATTTTTAATGAAATCCCTCAACTAATACACACTTACATCATTACAAACCAAAAAATGCTCTTTTAAGTCATCCCAACGGTCTTTTTCATTATCCATATAATTCAATATGGATTATATAGTCAAGTCTACAAGAATCATGTTCTAATGTACGAGCATCAAATTTACACTCCATCTATTGTTTATTTATTTTGAATCATCTGTTGGTTTTTGCAGAATGCCATTAAGAAATCCTCATTTTCTTTGCCTTAAATGCAGTTTGTATAGCCTTAGACCAATTTTCATAATTTGATTCCCTTTTGAGAATCATCCCATAAATATTAATGCCTAGATTGTCTCTAGGATGAAGATAGTAGGGCGACGTCAAATCCATCATTTTGCTCTTCTTCCCCTCTCCATTTAAAACCTAATCTTCCATTTTTTCCAACCTCTCTCTAGGTGAAGAAGGAAATTAGAAACAAATGAACCAAGACCAAGGCAAATGCAAGCTGGCATGTCTAAGCTATAAATAGGTTGATAATGATTGGTAACATATCAATGTGCAAGCCAAAGGTAAGGAAGAACAAAAACTAGCTCACTATATTGAATATTAACTGAAATCATTTGGGAATCTGAGGATACTTAGGTGGCATTTGAGTGCCTAGGTTGATGATGAGAAATTAAGACTGGGCAAGGACTGAAGACTGGGTAAGGACTGAAGACTGGGCAGCTATTAAAACCTAATCAAATAACATGATGATTTTATGAGGAAAAAATTGTTTTTATTCATTCCTATCTCCAACGAATATATACATGGAATATAAATCCTTCTAAAATCACATAAAATCTCCTAATATCGTTCTAATAATCTTCTATAATGAAGTTGATAATAGTATATCCAAACTAACCCTTAATCATGTCATGATACACCAAATATATTTACATAATATGCATAGTACGGTCCAATACTTACCTACTATTGTGTTCAGATGAGTTTCTCATTTCACCAAAGGAATAGTTTCACTTTAAAGGTTTAATTGTTTGACCTACTTAAATTAATTGCATATATGAGAGAGAGAGAGGGGTGAAGAAAAAAAGTGTAGGAGTTGAGATTTACTACTTTTAAAAATAAAATAATGTCATAAAAATAAATAAATAATGTCACATAAGAAGAAGGCAGAAGAGGCTTCAAGTTATAATGTAAGGAAACATTATGTTTTAAAGAAGGCAAAAGAAGCTTCAAGTTATAATGTAAGGAAACATTATGTTTTACTTAAGTTGGATGAATATATTACAAGGTTACATATGGTGCATTGTTAGAGAAGAAACCATCTTTATATTGATGTAACAAACTAATATTGATATTAGTAATGACATGATTTTGTCTCCCCTCTTCTTTGTCTTTTGATTATCTTTTTCTTTTTACTCTTTATGCTATTATTGTATTATGTTCCATCTACATACTATCTCTATTTCTTCTTCTTCTTATTATATGTAACAACTTGGTATCAAATTAGATGAACTTTGAAAAACTTATGTCATGACTAAAGGAACCAAAGATGTGGAACTAAAAATAGAGGAAAGTTTAAAATCTTTACTAGAAAATTATTTATGGAATAAGAAGTTATTATTAGAGAACCAAAATAGAACTGACAAACAAGAAAAGAAAATAGGGGAATTAAAAGCCATCATTTTATTAAAAAGGTTTTAGGAAATAAGGACCAAAATTCATCAGGGAAGGAGAATTTGATACTTTCTACAAAAACTTTATCCAAGAAGGAGGGGTACACAGTATATATGAGATTTAACAAGATTTTCTGTCCAATATTTGAAGGAAATGGAGTTAAAGGATTGATATAAAAGTGTTAGCAATTTTTTGCCATTGATCACAAAAGTGTGAGCAATTTTTTTGCCATTGATCACACACTTGATATCCTTAAAGTAAGAATAGCAAATATGGACTTAGAGGGACCAACTTAGGGATGTATCAGCTGAAGAATGGTACCAAATGGTGATGAGAAATTGACCTAAAAAGGACTGATGGAGTGCAAGGAACTTATCAATATGGTTAGATAGATATTCGATGAAGAGATACTCAAAAATTGAGTTGGTGACTTTAAGGAAAAAGGGATTAGTGTAAGAATATTGTGCTTAATTTCATAAATACTCCAAAAATTGTCACTCTTTTATGAGTATTTAATATGGTTCTTCCTAAAAGGATTAAGGACAAAATTGGAAGTTATGGTAAAGCCCCTAAAGCCTTGTAACCTTCAATAAGCACACTCTCTAGCAAGGAATCTTGAAGTTGTGATAACAATTCATAAACTTCTTTAATTTTAAGGGAAATAGTAAGTCACCTTAAGGTTTATGCTAAACTAACAATAACATGGGAGCTAAGGGAGGGGTAAAAACCATAATTATGCTTAGACCTCAGTCTGAAAAGGGATCTTATTTACCTCAAGAGCCTAAGGAACTGTACCTCTAGTTAAATTCAGTAAAAGTCCTAACAATTCCAAAACAATTAGTAGTAGGGAATTTGATGAGAGGATAATGAAAGGGATATATTTTTGGTAAGATAAGCATTATGTCGTATAATTTAAATGTAAAAATAAGCAAATCCAATAGTATAAGGTAGATGGAGAAGGAATTTTAGAGAAGTAAGAAAAAGAACTAGTAAAGGAAACTAAGGAAGAATCTAGTGACAACTAATGTGTCTTTTTAGGCTATTATGGGAGTAAAGGATAAAGATGAGTATAGGCAGATAAAGGTAGTGGGATATCTTTAGAGGAATTCTATACAAACACTAATTGACAATGAGAGCATTTCAAGGTTTAATGTTGGTAAATCTATAGAAAATTGATCTAGTGGTTCAAATCACCTTTCGAGTTCTTGGTTGCTTCCACAATTCGAAATTTGTAGTTTTGGATTCATATATTGCATCGCTCTTTATGTTTATGTCTACACCGTATGTCAAAGAACTCTCTAAACTCCTCAGCTATTTTTTGATCTATCAACTTTTTTCTATTATTGAGCATATCGTGTTTTGTTCTCATTCATTATTAGTATCATGCATTAATAACTATAGTTATCAATATTATCTCCCATTTTAATAGATTTATGGAGACATTGTGTCTTGTGTGTTTTTGTAGATCATTTCTTATTTTTGATTTCATTAACTTTCCATCGTTTTGCTACTTGTCTGTTTATGCTCATATTTGATTGCGTTAAATTGGTCAAGTCTTTACTGTTAAATCTTTAATGTCATTGATATTATCCCTCCGAGTGATAGAGATCTTTGACCTTTATTTTGCAAGCACAAAGATCTTCTTCCTCGTTTTTGGATCTCTGTTGTTAAAGATTGAAACTTTTCTTTTAAAGAAACAAAGTTACACATGTAACTTTTTTTTGCTCTAGTATTTTCGTTCTTCTATTTAGGCTATTTAACTTTAATGTTCTAGTTCTTGGTTCTTTCAAGGGGTTGCCCTCATTAGCATAGACACCTTTTTCTTTTACTATTCTTGAATTTTCTTTCCTTCTCTTTGTTGGGTTTTCAATTCCTTTTTTAGTTACTTCTTTTTTTTGGGTTTTCGGGGTTATGTTCCAGATGGTGAATGAATAAATTTTATTATCTAAATCTAGTCATGAACTTTGTAATTTTTATTATTTTCAGTTCACTTCCAGATGTTTCCTCATTTGACTTTTAAAAACCTTGTGCTTTGCTTTCTTCTTTTGCAAATTTAGAGTGAGCCCCACAATGGAGGAATTTCTAATAAATGGTGCTAACTATGATAAGAATATACAGAGCTACCATGTGGCTTCTTAAATAAATAAGATAGGTTTAGTTGTTTCCCTTCGTTGGTTAATTGGTATCTCATAAATTTTTCTTCTCCATTAGACACAGTTGTGATTGGTTTCATATTGTGTTTGCTAGTGGTTGATTTGTTGCTCTTGGGTGTTGGTATTTCAATTTTTTCAGTCTTTACATAACCATTAAAATTTTTAAGTTCTTTTGTGTTTATAATTTTCAACATTTTGTTTATTCCTTTTTTAATTATCTAGAATTAGCATTCTATGGAAATCTAGTTGCTATTATTGGTTTAGATTTTAGATAATGAAATTTTGATTTACTAACAGTTGTGTGTACTTGTGATTTTCACAATTGTTTAGTGTAGTGCCTATTTTTGGGATTGAAGATCAATCTTTGTTTCCTTTCTCAAGTAATATTAAAGTCGTTTAGGGACTTGTTGGGCATGTTTTCTATAACTTGTGTTGGGAATTAGGTAGAAATGGTGGATTTAACTTTTGATGATAAAGCAAAGGCTAGTCTTTTCTTGAGTTTTAAGTCTAGGAGAAGAGAAGATGTTGACAGATTAAGAATAGGTTCTTGGAAAATCAGGATCTTTATATGAGAGTCTTTGAAATTAGTGGGGATTTTAGACCAATATAATATTCATAAAGCATACATCAAAGAGATAAAGTGGATGGGGGCTAAAGAAAAATAGATTAATCAGTTTAAACTTTGGTATTCAAGTTGTTCGGGACAACATAATGAGATAGGTATCTTGGTTGTCAAGAAATTCATACATTAGATTGTGGGGGACAAATCATAGGATTATCTCCTTAAAGGTTGTAGTGAAAGGTGTTGTCTTCACTTTGATGTGTGCTTTTTCACTTCAAGTAGAATTGGATGAACAATAAAAGTGCAAATTTTGGGAAGAGCTAGATGACCATTCAACGGATTCTCCCTAATGAGAGAGTTATTCTAAGAGCAGACTTTAATGGTCATATATGGGCAACCTCAGATGAATATTCATGGACTCATAAGGGTTTTGAGTACAGTGATAGGAATGATGGTAGGACTATTTTGTTATATCTCAAGGTAGCATTTAAGTTGGTGATAACCACCTATTTTTTAAGAAAAATGATGATCACCTATAAATTTTTAAGAGTAGAACAAATTGACTACTTCCTCATAAGGTAGAGCGATCAACCTAGTTGTAAAGATTACACGGCGATACCTAATGATTGCTTATCAAATCACCATAGATTATTGGTTATGGATCTTATAATTAAGAGTTAGAGGAAGAAGAGAAATCTTAAGAAGTGTACTAGAATTCGATGTTGGAATCTGAAAAGGAGATATGACAGAACAATTTAGAGATAAAGTAATATATAAAGAAGAATAGAAATTACAAGTAGATGCTAACTAGATGTGGGAGAGAGTAGCAACTCTTTTAAAGAATATAGCTAAAGAGATCTTGGGGGGTTTTTTTAAGGGCCTAGAGGTAGTAAGATAGAGTCCTAATGGTAGAATACAGATTTACAAGAAAATGTTAAGATCAAGAAGGATGCCTCTAAAGTTCTATTGGATAGTACCATAGAGGTGGAGAGAGTAGTTAATAGAAAAAGTTACAAATTGGTAAAGAAAGAAGCAAAGAAGATAATCTCAGAAGCTAAAAGTAGAGCTTATGAAAAATTATATCAATTATTGGAAACTAAAGATAGAGAAAATGATATATTTAAATTGGCTAGAGTTAGGAACAAAAAGCGAGAGATTTAGATCAAGTTTGTTATATAAAAGATGAAGCAGGGCATATGCTAGTGGCTGAAAATGACATCAAAAGAAGATGATAGGAATACGTTTGTGGCCTTTTTAGTAAAAGCGCAGAGGAAACATTCTCTTTAGGTGATTTTATCACGTCTGATAGGCATCATAACTTTATTTGTTATCGACAGATTACAAGGGAAGAAATTAAAAGAGCTCTGATGGAGATGAAGAGTGGAAGGGTTGTAAGGCCTAAAGAGATACCCACAAAGGTATGAAAAAGCCTAGGTGACAAGAGTCTTACTTTGCTAGCCAAGATTTTTAAAATGATCCTTAAGTTTACCAAAATAACAAATAAGTGGAGACTTAGTGTGCTAATTCCTCTATACAAGAACAAAGGAGATATCCAAAGCTCTAACAACTATAGAGGCATCAATCTACTTAATCATACCATGAAGTTATAGGAGAAAGTGATTGAGAAAAGAGTGAGAAAGGATGTTCCTATCTCAGAGAACTAGTTTAGCTTCATGTTAGGAAGGTTCACAACAGAAGCTTTACATCTCCTTAGAAATTTAATGGAATGTTACAAGAAAAGATAACGTAACTTGCACATAGTTTTTATTGACTTAGAGAAAGCGTATGATAGGGTCGCTAAGGAAATCACATAGAGGTGTTTAGAAGCTATAAAAGTTCCTATAACCTATATATAGGTTGTTAGAGATATTTATGAAGGTGAAAAAACTAGAGTAAGGATGATAAGAAGAGATACAGAGCATTTTTCCATCGATATTGGGCTACACTAAGGTTCCTCATTGAGCCCCTTTTTGTTTACAGGAGAGATGGATGGGCTCAGCAAGAATATCTAAGGGGATGTGCCTTGATGTATGTTGTTTACTGATGACATTATTTTAGTGGATGAGACCAAAAAGGATGTCAATGTCAAGCTAAAACTTTGGAGGGATATGTTAGAGTTGAAAGGCTGTAAATTGAGCAGGACTAAAAAATGAGAATTTAGAGTGTAAATTTTTGGGCCATATGGTGGCTTCTTTTGTGGAGGTAAAGATTGATTTAGAAGTTATATAACAAAAAAGAGTGTTATAAGTATCTAGGATATATGATCCAAAGCAATAGAGAGATCAATGAAGACATAGTTCACCGTGTCAGATCAAGGTGGCTTAAATGAAAAAGTGCATTAGAAGTTTTATGTGATAAAAAGATGCCACTAAAGTTCAAAGTTAAATTCTATTTTTTAGTGATTAGGTTGGCTATGCTCTATGAGACGGAGTATTAGTTCATCATAGTTGTAAGTTAATGATGGCATAGATTATGATGCTCCGTTAGATGTGCAACCTTACTAAAAGAGATAAGTTTAGGAATGTAATAGTTGGAGACAAAGTAAAAGTGGATAGTATTAATGGAAAATTAAGAGAGACAAACAAAGTAAAAGTGGCTAGTGTTAATGGAAAATTAAGAGAGACAGAGTTTAAGTAATTTCGGCATGTTAAAAGGAGATACCCTAAAGCTTTAATGAGAAGATCTGAGAAGATTGAACTTAGAGACTGTAAGAGGAAAAAAGGAAGGTCTAAGAAGAACTGGAGATAGGTGATCAAGAATGATATGACTGTACTGGAACTCCAAGGACATGACCCTCAATAGAAAACTTTAGTGTACTAGAATACGAGTAAAGGATCCCACATAGAGAGGTCTTTCTCATTCTCATAGTTCTTATGAACATTTTCCTTAAAGTCTTATATTTTGTATTTAACCTAAACATTTAATATATAGTACTTTCATCTTAGTTATTTAGCCTAAACATTTTCTTACTTAGCCTCAATTTTTCTTGTAATGGCTTGTTTGATTTATTATTTACTTGTCTTCTTTTTTGCTTGTATATTTATTTTCTTATTTTATTTTTTTATTTTGACCTTATTATATATTTTTTGTATTATTTATTTTATTACTTATATGTATTTATTTATCTGTATTATTATTACTATTATTATTATATTTATATTTTATGCCTATTTTAGTTTTCTTTTAGTTTTAATTATTATTACTTTATATATATATATATATATATATATATATAATTTGCTAACGAAAACACGTGTTAGGGTTAGGGCGTTATCAAATCCTATAAGCCCACCACGCTTCTGTGGGCGCAAGATCATTACGACACCACAGGGTGATGGCCCACGTTGTTGAGGCAGCCCATACTACCTCAGATGGGAATGCAGTTCGTTGCGCTGCGATTCGAACCTACAACGTTGGGAGTCACCTGTAAGCTCTGATACCACTTTGCTAACGAAAACACGTGTTAGGGTTAGGGAGTTATCAAATCCTATAAACCTTATATATATAATACTTGCTTACAAATTACTATAGGAGGTGGGTTTAAACTAAATAATGATTAATATCATAAGGTAACCTAGAAAAAAATACTTACTTACAAATTACTATAGGAGGTGTTTTTAAACTAAATAGTCTTCAATATCATAAAGGGTTTGTATGGAACATACAAGAAATATCATTCTCAACTGATGCATTATTTATCTCCTTAGGCGATTGTGACACAGTATTAAGTATGTAATGGATGGTAACCTGATCAATGTGTTATATAACTTTAAAATGAGGAATATTAAGTTTAAATGGAAGAAATGTGGTAATATTGATGAGGAACCCAAAAGACTAAGCTAGTCTCAAACAAATAGTTGATCAAAATACTAAAAGGATCTAGAGTTGAGGGAATGTATATAATGCAATTGACACATCCTTTAGAGCATCAATTATAGCAGATGAATTTAGAGGAACAGTTTGATACATTTATTTATTTTTATTATTATTACTGTTATTACTATTATTATTATATTTATATTTTATGCCTATTTTAGTTTTAATTATTATTACTTTATGTATATGTATATATGTGTGTGTGTGTGTGTGTATTACTTGCTTACAAATTACTATAGGAGGTAGGTTTAAACTAAATAATGATCAATATCATAAAAAAACCTAGAAACAATACTTACAAATTATTATAGGAGGTGGTTTTAAACTAAATAATCTTCAATATCATAAAGGGTTTGTATGTAACATATAAGAAATATCATTCTCAACTAATGCGCTATTTATCTCCTTAGGCGATTGTGACATAGTATTAAGTGTGTAATGGATGGTAACCTGATCAATGTGTTATATAACTTTAAAATGAGGAATATTAAGTTTAAATGGAAGAAATGTGGTAACATTGACGGCCCAAAAGACTAAGCTAGTCTCAAACAAATAGTTGATCAAAATACTAAAAGGATCTAGAGTTGAGGGAATTTATATAATGCAATTGACACATCCTTTAGAGTATCAATTATAACAGATGAATTTAGAGGAACAGTTTAATACATTCAATGAGTTAAATGGATTATTAGCTTAATTTATGATTGCATTTGAGGAATATGATTAGTTACCTCCTAATAAGGAACAAGGTCATATTATTAGATTAAAGGAAGGGATATAAACAATCAATATTATGCCTTATATATACTTAAGAGAGAAAAAGGATGGAATAAAAAGGAAAGTCAAGGCATTGATCTAGTAAGTTATCAAACATAGTCTCAACCCTGGTCGTCTCTAGTGGTATTAGTGAGGAAGCAAGATGCCTTTTAGAGAATGTGTGTTAATTATAAAGAATTTAATAAGCACACAATTAAAGATAGTTCTTCATACCTTTAATTGAAGAATTGGTGGATAAATTACATATATCAAGCTAGTATTCCAACTTTAATTTAATATTTAGTTATCACTAGATTAGGATGCAAGAGGAAGATATAACTAAGATAATTTTTAGAACTCATGAGAGCCATTATGATGCCAAAATGTAGAATGAGTAGAGATTTAGTATGTTAATTCCTTTATACAAGAACAAAGGGGACATCCAAAGTTATAACAACTATAGAGGCATCAAATTACTTAGTCACACCATGAAGTTATAGGGAAGGTGATTGAGAAGAGAGTGAGAAAGGATGCTTCTATCTTAAAAGACTAGTTGGGCTCCATGTTGGGTAGATTCATGACAGAAGCTTTACATTTCCTTAGAAGATTAATGGAATATTACAGGAAAAGACAATGTAACCTACATATAGTTTTTATTGATTTAGAGAATGCATTTGATAGGATACATAGGAAAATCATGTGGAAGTGTTTAGAAGTTAAGGGAGTTTTTATGACTTATATACAGGTTGTTAGGGATATTTATGAAAGTGTAAAAACTAGAGTAAGGATGATAAGAATAGATACAGAGCATTTCTATTGATATTGGGCTACACCAAGGCTCCTCTTTGAGCATCTTTTTGTTTGCAGTAGTGATTGATGAGCTCACCAAGAATATCCAAGGGGATGTTCCTTGGTGTATGTTATTTGTTGATAATATTGCTTTAGTAGATGAGATAAAAGAGGGTGTCAATATTAAGCTTGAACTTTAGAGGGATACGTTAGATTCGAAGGGCTTTAGATTGAGAAGGACTAAGGGGGTGCTTGTTTGGGGGGTATGGAAAAAGGGGTATAGGTATGGAATGAAAATTGATGTTTGGTATGAACCTATCATTGAAGACCTAAGAGTTTCATTCCTTGGTTTTGGGCAATCCTCCATTCCTCTCATAATCTAGAGGAATGGAAGAGAGGAATGAGAGTGATTGGTATGTTTTTAATTTTTTATATATAGAGGATAGATAAGAGGTATAATTATGAGCCAAATAACTTCATAAGTAAAGCTTTAATTTCAATAATCAAATTTATGGTGAAATCAATTAAATAATTAATTACACT
>JAOQMS010000005.1:39156503-39179419 GCA_027563885.1 Erythroxylum longipes | reverse complement strand
AAATATTTATTTTATTTTAAAATATAAATTAAAAAATCACAATAAAAATTGAAATAAATAGTTAATTAAAAAATGTTTGAAACAGGAGGGAGGGAATTTTTTTTGAAAATTTAAAAAAAATCTACTAAAAAATCCTTCTATTTTTTAAAATTCACAGTGTTGGCCGGTATTTACCATACCGGCCGAAAAATGGTACAAAATTATGTTCAAAAATACCAATCGTAAATACCGGTAGGTACCAGCCGGTACCAGAATTCAAATCTTTGCCTTGTAATCTTTTCAATATAAAGGTACAAGGTATCCTCTTTGTAATTTTATCTCTTATAATTGTTACTCACCATCGTTTATTTATTGCTACTGTTACTAATGATGTTGAGCCTTCATGATATGATGAAGCTGTTTCTAAACCTCATTAGCAAGAAGCAATGCAATATGAGTTAACTACTTTAGAGGCCAATAACACTTGGTCTCTCACATCTCTTCCTCCTAGAAAGCAAGCTATTGGCTGTCATTGGGCTTACAAAATCAAGTGCAAATCAAATGGTTCTATTGAACGATATAAAGCACATCTAGTTGCAAAAGGTTATACACAACTTGAAGGTATCAATTATCATGACACCTTTTCACCTACTGCTAAAATGGTTACAGTACGTTGCTTATTGACTTTGGTAACTGATCAAAATTAGTCTCTTCATCAGCTTGATGTCCATAATGGTTTTCTTCATGGTGATCTTTATGAAGAAATCTATATGACTCTTCCTCTTGGTTTTTAGCAACAAGGGAAGAATCTTATGTGTCCCCTCAAAAAGTCCTTATATGGATTAAAACAAACCTTTTATCAATGGTTTGCCAAGTTCTTTACGGCTATTTAAGATTTTGGATTTTTTCATCCCAAAGCTGAGTACTCATTATTTACATGTAGGAAAGGCAAATCATTTCCAACTTTATTAATCCATGTCGATGAAATTCTTGTAACTCGTAATGATCTCATCACCATATCTAGCCTTAAACAATTTCTGCATAACCATTTATGGATTAAAGATTTTGACAACCTAAAGTATTTTTGGGTATGGAGGTCTCACGGTTAAAGAAAGATATTTTCATTTCACAAAGGAAATACACATTAGAAAATTTGAAAGATGGTAGATATTTAGGAGCTAAACCTATGGGTTTTCCTATGGAACAAGATATGAAGCTATCAGATGAAGGTGAATTGTTAAAAGATCCATCTCTATATAGGTGGTTTGTAGGATCCTTAATTTACTTGACTATTACTTGTCTAAATATGACCCATTCAATGCACATATTGAGTAGATTCATGCATGCTCCATGCAAACCTCATATGGAAACTGCCATATGTGTATTACGATATTTAAAGAACAATCCTAGTCAAAGTTTGTTTTTCTCTTCACAAAAAGATTTATCTTTGGGTGCTTTCTGTGATTTTGATTGGGAGATTCCCGGTATCTCGAAAATCAACTGCAGACTATTGTGTTTTTCTGGAATCTTCTCTCATCTCATAGCAGATAAAAAGACAGAAGAGTGTTTCTCTATCCCTAATAGAAGTTGAATATAGAGTTATAACTGGTACGTGTTGTCAGTTATCTTGGTTATGATCATTGTTGAAAGATTTACGAATATTACATCTAAAGCTAGCATTGTTGTATTGTGACAACAAATCAGCCCTACATATTGTAGCTAATCTAATATTTCGCAAAAGAAGCAGACACATAGAAATAGATTGTCACTTTATTCTTGACAAGATTCAAGATAGTTCAGTCACAACTGAATATGTTTCTTTAACTAAACAGCTTACCAATGTGTTCATTAAACCATTAGGGAAATAAGTTTTTTCTAAAATGAAATACAAGTTGGGAATTCTTAATATTCACTCTCTAACTTAAGGAGGAGCACTAGGAAATGTAATTGTATCCCGAGATTGATGGAGTAAATATTGTAATTGCCCATATTAGAATAGCTAAATTATAGGAGTAAAATAGCTCAATTATAGAGATTCTTTGTGTATATATATCCATTTTATGTTTTCACTAAGTAACAAGTAGAATATTTTTTTTTCATCTTCCTTCTTTTCACACCCACCAGCCCTCCCACTCCCACATAAGTTGGAACTTTCATTATAGTTAATTAACACATTACTTATAGAATACCTTAGAGTAAGGAGGCAAAGTAACAGTTTGTTATTGTTGCTGGAGTGGTTGTGGCACCACCTATTCAACGGTGTTGTAGAGAGTTAGTAGAAATTTTGGTAGTCACCATAAGTTAAGAACTTTTAAAGAGAGAAAGTTAGTAAGAGAAAAGAAAATGAAAAATTTTCAAACGAAAAAAATTGAGACTATGTTTGGAGTAAGTGAGTGAAGAAGAAAAGGGACTTTAACTACACCATCAAAATCACCCTTAGCATGATAAAGCTCAATTAGCTTAGGGTTTTGGATAGCAAAAAGAGAAGTGATTCGAGTGTGGCAGAAGAAGGGAGAAGGGTTGGTTAGGGTTTTTGGTTGTTTAATTTTATTTAATATTTTTTTAAAATCTTATGTGGATTTGGTATAACAAATGGCATCCTACACCGTAATATAGCTAATATGACTTGTCACGTTAGAACTATTAAAAAAAATACTAATGTCGAGCTATTTTGCAAAAAATTGAAAGTTCAAGTACTTTATTGTCATTATTTAAACATTGCATTATAATTGCAAAATTGTGTAAAGCTTAGGATTTTTTAATTATTAACCCATAATCAATCGACAGTATTGTTATCTTTTTTAGCTCTATTCAATTATTAAAAAGATATTAATTTATAATTAAATTAATCATAATAGGAGATAATTGTAATTGCTTATAAATGTATATATAACTTTAATCTACTAGGGTAAGAAAACCTATGACAGTAAGACAACCTATGACAGACCTTATAACAACCACTCCTAAAATAAAAAGTGAAGGTAACTTTACGATAAAAATACAGGCAACAAGGGCATATTTAAACCCTAAGGTTTACATTTGCTAATAAATTAAACCTTAATGTTTTAGAGAGTACAAATTAAACTCTGTCATTTGACAAACATTTAAATTCAATCTTAAGTTAACAGAAAAAGTGACAAAAGTGTGACATTGTTAATTTTCTGTCAAGTCAGTGATGATGTGACATATATTTATAATATTTTAATATTAATATGGGTACCATGTAGTCACATAGATCTAAGGTAACAATGTGAGACCCATGTACTTAAATTAAACATTTAAATAAGATTAATATTAAAAATGTGGGACTCGCCTAGATAATTTAACCCTAAATATTATTAATCTAATAAATTAACTTAACTAATTAACTTATTAACTTAACTAATTAATCTTAATAACTAAACTAATTAACTTATTAACAGAAGCATATGACACCCAAATTCCTGAATGGGGTTGCAGCCACCTATTATTTTAGAAACACAAAGCATAACTTCAAAAACTTGGTTTTATGAAACCCAGTTCAACTCTAATAAAATCAAGATATTCAATAAGACTCAGGAATCCTATCGCTAATGTTGAGGCTTACAATTTGAAGTTTCTAAAGATGTGTTGGTTTTGTGTTTTTCACTTGCTATTGGAGTGTGAGGAAGTTGTGATTACTGGAGAAGAAGTTGACGGTGAATCAACATCAGTGGTGACAGCCGGCTACTTTCATGTTTGGCAATGTAACTGCTATAGGAATTGACGGTGGCTCCCTATAACCAGGTGTGATAGCTGTAGGCATAGAGACTACATGTGCATCGTGAGGGGCAACATTGGAGATGTCTGGCGGTGATGTCACCTTGCGTAAGTTGATACTAGGTGGTGTAAAAGAGAATATTCCAATAATCTTTTTACATCAAATTTGGTGTTACTCCAACCATTCTACACTAAATTTTTACACCAAATTATTTTCAAAGAATATATCACAATAATTTAGTTATTAACTAAATTAATTTATAGTTATACAATAATTTTTATTTATTTATTTATAAAAATTAAAATAAAATCATTTTTCTTAATTAATTAATATATATTTTATATTAAATTAATATTATTTAACAAATATAATTGATATTATTGCAACAACAAATTAATAACATACACAAATATAATATTTTTATTACACATTTAACCTCTAATCCTCTGAATTACCATATCGTTCCCACAAATGTTCAATCAGTACATTATGAAGTTCATAATGAGCTTCTCTATCTTTAATTTGCTTATGTCTAGCTAGAAATTCTTGAAATATAATTGTATCATCTCTATTAATATTAATTTTAGGGGCTGGCGTTTCACTTCAATCTTGTATGGTCGCTAGAGTATCACGTTCGTCCTCAATGATCATATTGTGCATTACAATGCATGCTGACATAATATCATATAATATGGATATTTTTCCAAAAACGTGCCGATCCCTTGATTATCGCAAATCATGACTGGAGAACTCTAAATGCATGCTCGACATCCTTCCTACATGCTTCTTGCATCTTCGCGAATAACTTCTTTTTTGGGCCTCGGGGATCATGAATGGATTGTACCAAGGTAGACTATTTTGGATAAATACTATCAGCTAAATAATATCCAGTATCATACACTTTTCCTCAAATAACATAATGAGTAGGAGGTGCTATACCTTTGGCAAGGTTTGCGAACAAGTGAGATGCCTCTAACACATTAATGTCATTATTTGACCCTGGCAAACCAAAATGTGCATGCCATATCCACAAATCATAATCAGCTATAGCTTCAAGAATAATAGTAGGGAATCCACTACATCCGCTATATTGTCCTGCCCAAGCCGTTGGACAATTTTGCCATGTCTAGTGCATGCAATCTAAGCTCCCTAGCATCCCTGGAAAACCACGTTCTTCATTAATTTTAAGTAGTCTTGCAACATCATTAGCATTCGGTACTCTTAGATAAATCTGTCCAAAAACTTCCACAATGGCTCGACAAAATCTTTTTGTACTTTCAATTGCAGTTGATTCTCCAATTTTAATATATTTATTAGTTGAATCAGCTGATACACCATACGCCAACATTCGAAATGTTGCTGTTACCTTTTATAAACTAGGCAATCCTAGTTTACCACATCCATATCTCTGTTGGTTAAAGTAGTCATCATGACCTTTAACATCAACAACAAGTTGTAGGAATAAATGGATTTTCTACAAAATAATCATCCCATAGTCTTTGATCAGCTGTAGCATGATCACGATAAATTACTCTATGACCAGAGATTGAGCCTTTCTGCTTTGGTTGGTTCACTATATTGTTCATATAGTAATCCATTGCAAGGTTGTTATTCGTGTATGCAGATAGTAACGCTTTGTTTTGTGCTAATATTGCAGAAGTGAGATCCAATTCATCCTCTGATGATGAGGATGAAGATGAGGGCAATATATGAGAAGTACTATCATTAGTACTCATGGTTGTAGATAAATATGGTGAAGGATTCAAAGAAGAATCTGCTATGATTCATTCCTTTATATAGTAAATAATTTAAGATAAGATAAGGAAGCTCTGCAAAAAAAACTAATTCTATCTCTTCCTAACTGTTGGATTAGATTGCATTCATCTCAACCGTTTATTAGTATTCGTATCATATCCATACAATATCCAAGACAAGATAAGGAATCTCTACAAAAAATCTAACTTTATCTCTTCCTAACAGTTGGATTAGATATTCATCTCAACCGTTCATTAGTATTCATATCATATCCACACAATATCCAAGACAAGATGTGGAATCTCTGCAAAAAATCTAACTTTATCTCTTCCCAACCGTTGGATTAGATTGCCTTCATCTCAACCGTCCATTAGTATTCGTATCATATCCATACAATATCCAAGACAAGATATGGAATCTCTGCAAAAAATCTAACTTTATCTCTTCCCAACCATTGGATTAGATTGCATTCATCGCAACCGTTTATTAGTATTCATATCATATCTACACAATATCCAAGACAAGATAAGGAATCTCTGCAAAAAATCTAACTTTATCTTTTCCCAACTGTTGGATTAGATTGCATTCATCTCAACTGTTAATTAATATTCTTATCCTATCCACACAATATCCAAGACAAGATAAGGAATCTTTGTAAAAAAATCTTCTTTATCTCTTCCCAGCCATTGGATTAGATTGCATTCATCTCAACCATTCATTGGTATTCTTATCTTTTCCACAACATCTCTATAAATAGTTTATTTGTTCTACTAAACTGAAACCCTTGTTTCATATAACACTCTTTGAAATCCTAAACTATAGCACTCTTTCAAACCTATCCGAAAAATGGCAAGCTCAAATTTTGGTGTAAAGCCTTCAAATATGTCTCAAAGTGCATTATATTCAGTTAAAGAAGATCGAGTCCTGTGCCATGTATATCTTAGTGTTTCATAAGACCAAGTCACTGGTAGAGATCAATCTATGGCTCAGTTTTGGTCTCGTATCACAACGGAGTACCATCAAATGCTACCGAATCATATCACCACTTTCGACCTTGGAGATCTTACAAGCTCGATGGCAAACTATAATGACAGCTATTGGAAAATTCAGAGGATGTGTTCGACAAATTGAAAACTTGATTCCAAGTGGTGCTTCTAAACAAGATATTGTAAGTGCTTTATTTATTTGCTTTTTTCTTTGTATGAATTGAAATACGTTTGATTTATACCCTAAAATCTAACTTAAGTTACATTGTTGTCTTGTAGTTCGAGAAAACAAAAGATTTACTCATTCAAGATCCAAAATTTCAAAAAGGTTTCAAATTTGATCATGTATGGCCAATCCTAAAAAATATGGAGAAATATGCTAATACTAGCAAAGAGAAAGCGTCAGGTCATCGAAAACGATCTAAGTGCAATGAAATGTCACCGTCCGAATCCCAAAAATCATATAAGTCAATAGGATCATCATCATTTTGTATTGATTTAAATAATGATTTTGACGTTGAAGATCCATTTATTGAAAGAAATGATGAAGCTAATTGTCCTATTGGGAGGAAGAAAGAAAAAATGAAAAAGGAACAAAATGAGGAAATGAAAAAACTTTTTATGTCCATGAATAAAGAAATAAAAGGAATGTTTCATAAAAGTTAATCTCTTCTCGAAAAAAATTATGAACTTCAATTGTTACGAGCTCAAAATGAAGCAAAAAAATTAGAGCTACGACAAAGACGGGAAGATAATAAAATTTTATGCAAAGATCTAGATTCCATCAAAGATCCAGTGATGCGTGAGGCTTTCAGAAATGAACAAATGAAAATTTATGCAAAAAGAGCTCAAAAACGAGAATCTCAAGGAGGAGTTGGCTCATCTAGTGGCTTTAGCCAATATTTTGATTTTGGAGAAAATGTGGATGACCTTCCAAACTATTAATTGTTTATGTTAAATTAATATTCTCAAGTGCTTTAGTTTACTTTTAATTTAATTGTTGTAATTTTAGTTTAATTGTAATCTCGAGTCTGATTGTAATTGTAATTTATTTTAGTCTGGTTGTAATTTCAAATATTTTCGTTGAGTTTTAATTTTTTAAATCAATGTTGTGGTTTAAATTTATGTACATTTTATTTCAAATTTACTTTTTATTCTTAACATATTTTATTAATGAATTTATATCACTTATAAATAAATATTAAAATAAATTTAATATTATATTCAATATTAGTGTCATTTTAAATGTCTCAATGAAATCTTTGTAATGATATATTTTGTGTAAAGTAATATATATTTTAAATTTAATTACTTAGTAAATTATGTAAATAAATCAAATTGTGAGAAGGACATAAAAGGAATATGTTAAAAAGAAAATGGACAAAGTTGTCTTTTTATAACTTTTGGTGCATGAATAGTAACACACCAAATTTGGTGTGTTATTATTTATTACACCATTTTGGTGTTGAAATTTGGTGTCTTCCTTAGAGTAAATTCATTGCACCAAAACACCAAATTTGGTGTTTTGTGCCTTCGTTGGAGATGGCCTTAAAGCATCAAAGACATTGTAATGTGGAGATGCGTCATAGCTAGGGCGATTGGTAATGGTGAGGAAGGACAAATATTGACGGTGAAGATTGAGATTTTTACAACATCATGACGTTCAAGAACTATGTTACGGATTTGGGTTTTATATGCTTTTATTAATAGGTTAATTAGTTTAGTTATTAAAATTAATTAGTTAAGTTAATAGGTTAATTAGTTAACTTAATTTGTTAGGTTAATGATATTTATTGTTAAATTATCTAAATGTGTCTCATATTTTTAATATTAATCTGATTTAAATATTTTAATTTAAGTAAATGAGTCCCACATTGTTACGTCGAATGGTTGAGTGGACCTACATCAATACTAAATTATTATAAATATATATTACGTTAAAGCTGACTAGACAGAAAATTGACGGAGTTATACTTCTGTCACCTTTTCTATTAAATTAAAATTGAATTTTATACGTTTGTTCAATGATAAGGTTTAATTTGTACTATCTTTAAGGTTCAATTTATCATAGATGTGAACATTATAGTTAAATATGCCCCTCTTGCCAAAAACAAGCGTACTCTCCTAGCTCTTGCAGGCAAACTAGTTGTGCATGGTATGTGAAACCCTTTACTGAGAAGATTATTCAAAATTTAGAGTGAACGCATCCTTGAAGATGAATTCAATAGCCTGTCTGGGAATTTATAAAGAGATAGCGTTGAAGTTGGAAATTCTATTTATAAAGCCATCTTATCTTCATTAAATATCATTTGGGCTCGTACTTTGTGTCTCTATAAAAGTTGTTTGGGTTTCTACGCAAGAATTTTCCTTTTGGCGGTAATGAAACCAATGAAGAAATCTTGGACCACTTCCAAGATTATCACTTTTTTGTACTGGGGAAATTTGTATCAACATAAAATGTGATTGCATAGGTTAATTGCATTCAAGCATATCGTTCAGTACAAGAGGAGAAAGTCCCACATGTGATCACAGAAAATAGGTACCCTGGGGGCAGTTGTAATTGTGTATAGCTAGCTAATGAGCATTATAATTAGATTTTATTCTCATAATTTAAGTCACAAATCCAATCCCTGTTAATCATAATGTGGCCCAGTATGTGACCAAAACTGTGAAAGCTTGTGTAGGTTACTCAAACGTAACGATGTTAAGTGGACACATTTAATTAGTTTTCTGCATAACCTATAAAGGGATTCTCATATCTTCCATTTCCTCTAGTTTGAAAGTTGGATTGACTTCTTTTCAAAGGTCGATCTTTCTCTCACTTTTGGTAATGTCATTGCCTAAAACCTTGCTTCTCGTTCTTAATCCATGTCATTTAGATAAAGTCCAAAAGGCCACTATACAAACTATGAAACTAATATGGTTAGTAGCAAAGCACCCTAGTTAAGTTTTGCTGTTTATAAATTTTATTCCTGGTGCAAACTTAAAATCTCCTACGAAGATTAACTTACATTCCTAGCCATAGGACAAGAGACGGAGAGGAAAAGCTTTGGTGTTCCTTAACCTCTGTGCCCAATTTCCTTTCAAGGTTAATGTTGTATTACCTATCATACCTATTATATACTTTGAAAGTTACTTTATTCATCAGTAGCCGATATGGAAGATGTTAGGATGATATGGGGAGAAACTCGCGTAATACATGACGGGTCCTTAGTCACATACTCCGGATCGAACGTGAAAGGCCAAAAAAACAGAGAAATGCGGAAATACTTGATTTTCGATTCTGAAACTTCAACCTAGCTTTCCAAAGCCGAATCGAGCCCAAATCCACTGCTACCTTCACGGGAATTGCTCTCCGGGACGTGGGCTAGGCCTTTCTATAGTTTTCTCAAAACACGAGCTCTCTTAACGGGTCAGAGATTCTTTATGCTCGTGATTGATATCAGCAACTGCCGGAAACCATAACTTATTTATATAGCTTCTATATCGGGCTTCCCCATCACAAGGTCGATATGGACCAGGTCCACACTAAAAGGGGTCCATTTTTCACCCGAACTTCGACCCATTGATTTAGATCATTTATTGGGTCACTTTATTATCTTTATGTGGATAAAATTGCGTAACTTAACCGATAATTTATCTAAAAACCAAATTGCAATTAATAACTGTCCATTGAATGGGAAATTGACAAAATTGCCCTTAGGGGCAAAAATGTCTAACAATCTCCCCCCTTGGACAATTATTAATTGTAGTTTTGACTCAATTTTAAAAACAGTTTAAAAACTCGGTTAAGCCACGCTACTGTATTAGTCGACTGAGTTTAAAAACAAAATTTTGATCTAAAGATAATGAAAGTCCAACATTCTGTCCTGCAAGGCTTTCGATACCGGAAAATATCAAACACATGTGTCATGTGTGACACAAGTCCAATACAATCACGTATACCTAATACCTCACTAACATGAATGAGAAAATGGAGTGTGGCAGACTACGATAACACCTTTATGATTTAATATATATCATCTTCGTCTATAGGTCTCGATTTCTCCAACTTTATGCTAAACTGAATCAGAGAAACCCTGTTTTCTCTCACTAAATGCTAAACAGCATTAGAGAAAACTTGTTTCCTCTCACTATATGCTAAAAAACATTAGATAAAGCCTTTATGTTCTCCAACTGAATGCTAAACTGTATTAGAGAACCTTTATAGGATTAAAAACTTATATCCCCCTATGTCATGTTAAACTTTAAGGATATATCCATACAAAACTGTATGTGTCTAATGACATAGGCTTACGGTCAATCTTTATACATGCTCGATGACCTTTAAAGTGCTTAAGATCAACACAAATCTTAAGACTTCTATACGTATTATGACAAAGCATGCTAATACGTATTATTGAGGATAATCGATGATCATCTTTATCGCTGAACCATCATACCATCATAATACATCAAAATGTACAAATGTACATGGAGCAAACATAACGATCTTTTAACTAACAGTGTCTAAGGACTTCAAAACACCCATACTGTATACTTGTGTTCTAAACACAAGTGGGTAAAGTCCTTTAGTTAAAGAATCGACTTATAGTTCCTCATTCTTTAAATGCTCCAAACCTTAATGTCACCTTTTCGTATCAACTACTTCATGATCGAGAATTTGATCTCAAAATGCTAAGACCCTGTGATATTCAATGTTGTTAATAAACAACACGAAAGCTTGATTATCACATTGCAACTAAATGGGATTAGCCACTGAAACAACTACAGACAACTCAGAAATTAAATTTTCGAGCTAAACCGTCTGCGAAGCAACCTATAGCATGCACTATGCATGTGTAGTTGAGGAAGTTACTCGTGTCTAACTGACACACTTCCATGACATTATACCATCTGCAACCTTAAACCGTAACCTTAAGTGAACTTTCGATCATCCGGACACATAGATAAATTTTGAATCTGAATTCCCTACCAGATTTAGTCTGTTGACTTTTCTATATGCAAATATATAATCCTTGATTTCCTTCAATTATCCTAACACTCACTTGACTGGATTTTAATGGTCTACATCTGAGTTAACCAGATACTGACCAAATAGTCAAACAGTAAGTGCAATGTTCTACCTAGTATATAGCCGAGCATCTATTGGGCTATCAACCATACTAGAACACAAAACATTCCTTATAACCTCTCTCTTTACTTTATTCTTTGGTCTCTATGCCAAAGATTATCTCTCACAATGAGAGATAAGTGTTACGACAGGTTCACAGTTAACCGTATTAAACCTTTGTAACATAGACTTAATATATGCATTTTGTGAGAGGTATGATGAGTGTTAAGATTTGTCCTGGTGAATCCAAATACTTAGGACAAAAGATGCTACGTCAAGGGCCTTTTATGTCAAAGTTCTTGACCAACTGTTGTTTTACCTTATACAACATGGTCAAGTAATTTGACGTGAGCAATATATCATCCTTATGTAGTAATAGGAAGATAACTTTGGTCCCCCTGATCTACTACAAGCACCTTTTTAACTTTCTTTTCCATGAAGTTGAAAGAGGTCATAACCTCATCAACTGTAAGGTTTCACATTCGGGAGGTTTGATGTAAACCACATATTGATCTATATAACGTGCAAACTATGTCAATTACATCTGGATCCTGAAACCCTTCAAGTTGTACTATATAGACGACTTTATAAAGGTCTTTATTTAGGAAAGCGATTTTGACAACCATCTGATGTAACTCTTCACCATCAGGAGGTGCAATTGCCATAATCACTCAAAATGTTCCTATGAGGGTACGAGAGAAAAGTAACAGTAAAGTTAACATTTCTCCCTGAGTGAACTATCAGGCAATTGAGCGAGTCCATAAATCGATAAACTTTATCCTGAAATCCTTTAGGTCTTAAACTTTATACTGACAGTTTTTCCGTTCTACTACAAAATCAACTAGCTCCTTAACCTTACTATGCTTCATGAATTGCATCTCATCAGTCATTATAACCTACCACAATTTTGTTGTGGGTACAGAAACAGCTTCTGTAAAAGTAACTGGATTCTTAATATGTCTAATATTATAGTCCTGTTCACCTAATAGAATCTGATATAAGATGGGATAATAGGTCATCTCATTCCTGTGGATTTCCATAACTGTATTAGATCTTGTACATCCAGGAACTATTGTGTGCACAGGTATGGGTTCCAGTTCCTGTACAGGCATAGTACAAAGACCTAAATCCACTGGATCTAACTGTATGAGTAGTAGATACATGATAACTGTAGTATCCATCCTATTATCATCTAGAGGGTCAAAGGGCCCACTATCGTAGACATCGTATACCAGCAACTTAGCTGTTAGTGATTCTACTATTCTGTTCCCTCCTTTTCTACAACAGAATCTGTAGCCTTTAGAGTGGTCAGGATATCTCACTAAATAGCAATGAGCATAATGAGCATGCAATTTTTCTTTATAAGGATTATAACACCTCGGTAGGGCAGCCCCACACATAGATGTGTGTAAGACT
This sequence comes from Erythroxylum longipes, assembly GCA_027563885.1. Taxonomy (NCBI): domain Eukaryota; kingdom Viridiplantae; phylum Streptophyta; class Magnoliopsida; order Malpighiales; family Erythroxylaceae; genus Erythroxylum; species Erythroxylum longipes. Next base: position 39,166,431 of record JAOQMS010000005.1, on the reverse strand, counting down.
GAGTTTTCACACTTCTAGATTATTAGGTAGATTAGTCTTGTTCTGCATTGACTTTGTCAAGTCTTTTATAGTGCAATTATGCCTTTCGACAACACACCATTTTGCTCAAGACTACCCGGTATAGTGAATCAAGTCACTATCCCAACCGATTCTCTATATTTGATGACAAACGGACCTTTTCAAGTCCTGAACTATCATGTTTTCCATGATATTCTCCTCCACGGTCAGACCTGACATTCTAAATAAATTTTCCCAATTGGTTCTCAACCTTTAAGCTTTAAGTAAGAACTCATAACTGTAATGAGAATAATCATGACAAATGTCAGAATACTTTTGAATTGCATAATGCAACTGTATAAGGTCTTTTGATATCCTTATGTATCATACACAACAAGTTAGAAGTATGAGTTAACCTCAATATCCTTATTTCAGTCAACTCACCCCTGCAATAGTCAACACATGTTTCCAGATCATCATAATCTAGAATTGAGAGAATGCTTTCCTTAATCAATCTCTCAACTCTAGCTCTGGAAATGTGGCTTAAACTATTATGTCACGCCATGTATGACTTTTCATTCATCTGTTTCTTTCATTTCATGACTTGTTCAGCAAGATACAAAGAAGCATATATCTAATTCGGGGTAAGACATATTCTATACAAACCATATGACAAGAAAGTCTTATCTTTATGTTTTGTATTATACACAACTGTATAACAAAAGTATTAAATACAAAACGTCAACCTTCTTCGTCCAAAATTGATCCAAAGATCATATATAAAATGTGTCCTGTAAAAACCTAAATGAACTACAAGATTTAGTACATACATCCCCTATAGACATTACTTCCATTTCTTCATTGATGTCAACCATCAGTTCCTCCTTTCTCTTTATTTGGCTTTATCCTGGATATGAACCCTTGCACCGTGGAGTACCTTGATCAGATGCTCCACTATATAGTCACCAAGTACTTAATGCGACTTACAAATCAGGTTCATAAATTGACAAGCCAAAAGGTCATCTGATAGTCACAGTCTTTCCTTCTAAGCCTTATACTGCTAGTTTCTTTATGTCCCTAAGACCTCTGCTGTCTTCTTTATGTCCCTAGGACCTTCACCAACACTAGATTGAACAGCATTAGTAGGTGGAGAAGATTCAGTCTTTCTACCTTTAATCTTAGTGTGCTTCATCTTTGCCTTCCCTTTAGTTGCATCAAGGGCTGTAGGAGTAACAAACCTGAGTTTCTCCCCCTCAGCAACACAATAGGAAATCAAAGCATTTAAGTCCCATTTCTTATCCTGCCAATAATATGTCTTCACCAGATTACTTAACTCTGAAGGGAGTGTGTTTAGAGTCTGGTGAATTATGAAGACATCAGGAAAAGAAATGTCTAACATCTTCGGTCTCCTGTGAAGATGAATCATTCTTAAGATGTGCTCCTTACTCCCCCTTTTTCTCGTATACTTTATGGAGAACAATTCTTTATTCGAGGCACTTGTCTCAACTTCTAGATGAGACTGTGTACCTCTCAGAGACATTTCCAAGAAATTACTGTGCTATGTCTGTGTCCGAAAGTTCCCTATGCAGATGTAGCTACGAATCTCTTAATGGTCATCAGACATAATATGTGAGACCGATCCTTGTCTTTAAAGGGCCGCTTTATGAGCTTTCGAGCTCATGGATGTAGGTACAGATGACCCATTTATCTGTATGGTCATATCAACCTCAGTTATTTCCATAGCATTCAATACATCCTCTGTCTACTTCTTGTATTGAAACCGATCAGGGTTTTAATGGTGACACTGATTTTATTGACCAAAAATGTGACTCTTTAGTAACCTTGATTAAATCAGCATAAATGTAGGATAATAGTGATACTGAAAGCCATTAAACAGTATCTTTCCTAAAACTCCGATCACACATATTATGAAACACCTTTGGGCTCAATACATAATATATGAAATTAGACTTCCAGCATAAAAAACAATCAGAGTACAAATTGTCAACTGTCACGGTACTACCACCTTTGGGTGAATAGATCATTTAAGCAACAGTCTTCCTCCATCTAATGTTTTTATGATCATCTCAAAACGTTATGTAAGGCCAACACCTTTGGGTAGAATAGCCAAACATAAAGCCAGAAACATCCCCCAACATGCAAATAAAACAATTCAAAATACTGACTTAAAAGGCCACTTTAGTGACTACATTCTCATCAGTATCCCAAAAAGTCCACTAACACAAGGGATACAACTTTATGTTATCCTCATATTCTTTATGGGCATATGGTATGTGACAGTGTAACTTCAACTTCAATAAATGCAAAACCCGAATGCACAATCTCATTGTCACACACCCGTGCCGAAGATATTCTCTGAAAACTTCATTTGAGAGTTTCATAAAAGAAAAATCTCAGTAAAGTGACTATCGGGCCTCACTTGATACTGAACTGACCTCCCGAGACATGAGGATCCCATGTATCTCCCTTATGGCAAGTTCGTTGCACAAAAATCACTCAAAAATGGCTTGAGAATGTCTCAATTCCTTTTCCGATTAACCACCATGCAATCCCGAACCCTGAATATGAGACCCGAGATATGACAAGTTGACGTATCTCCCTTATATGATGTTCGAAGCATGAAAATTTACTTGAAATCGAATATGAAATACCTTAATTCCTTTTTCTGGAGTGAAACTTTAATTTATTACTAATGTAATAAATCTAGAAAAATGGAAAAAAAATCACTTTATAAATTTTCCGGACCCGAAAACTAACCCAAAACATCCCGGGGTACCCTTACAGGAAATTTGAAATTTTTGTGGTTTTTTTTGTCACTGTAACTGACGTCCGTACGGCTAATGTTAGCATGCATCAGCGTGCGGACGTCATGCCCGCGTCTGCACGGATGGCGCGTGTTTAACACGCGCAAACCCAGACCCGTGGGAGACATGTTTGGCGTGTGATACGCGCGGGCGCATCGACACTAGCGTGTGCAATGCACGCGCTAGACACCCGTCCTGCGTCGATGGTGGCATGTCTAGTTGCACGCACTAGACACCCGTCCCGCGTCAGTGGCGCCACGTCCCGCCGAAAAAATGCAATTTTTGGCGAGTTTCGGGACCTTTTTCAAAATTCTCGGGCTCGTTTTCAACCCGTTTCTTAAGGCTATACATATGTACACTACTTTCATGCAATAAAAGCAAGAAAAAACTGAGAAACGGAAGCGAAATCTTCGAAAACCTTATGGAGAGAAAAACCAAAAAATCTTTGTTTTTAACTGCCCGATTACGCCACCGCTCTGATACCACATGTAATACGTGACGGGTCCTTAGTCACGTACCTCGGATCGAGCGTAAAAGGGCAAAAAAATGGAGAAATGCAGAAATACCTGATTTTCGGTTCTAAAACTTCAACCGAGCTTTCTGAAGCCGAATGGAGCCCGAATCCTCCGCTACCTTCACGGGACTTGCTCTCCGGGACGCAGCTATGCCTTTCTACAATTTTCTCAAAATACGAGCTCTCTTAGCGGGTTAGAGATTTCTTATGCTCGTGATTGATATCAGCAACTGTAGGAAACCATAACCTATTTATATAGCTTCTATATCGGGCTTCCTCATCACAAGGTCGATATGGACCAAGTCCACACTAAAAGGGATCCATTTTTCACCCAAACTTCGACCCATTGATTTAGATCATTTATTGGGTCACTTTATTATCTTTATCTAGATCAAATTATGTAACTTAATCGATAATTTATTTAAAAACCAAATTACAATTAATAATTATCCACCGAATGGGAAATTGACAAATTTGCCCTTAAGGGCAAAAATGTCTAACAACTCATTCTAAGAGGATTGTAGTTTCATGGTTTACATGGAGTGAAGTCAGAAGAACTGACAATAGGGCAGAAGTTCATTATAGATGTAGATGCCTAGATACTATTAGTTATACTTAAAACAACTTAGTTCTTTGTCAACACCCCAGATCTTATGTTCCATAATCTCTATCCCCCCGTTCTCAAAGTTTTTTCATCCTTTCATTGTAATAAATAAAAAGAAATTGGATGGCTAAAAAAGCTGTGGAACATAAGGAATAGGGTAGAAGGGAACAAGGAATAGGGAACATAGGGAATAAGGTGTTAGCGAATATATAAAATCAATTAAGTTGGCATCACATAACAGCTTAAGCTGTTGTGGTGAAACGGTCGCTTAACATGGTATTAGAGCCTTTATGACCAAACGGTCTTAAGTTCAAACCCTACCATCATCCTATTTATCATCAAATTAATTCAGCACAAGAAAGAGTGGACCTGTGCAAGTTTTAAGTTCAAAGGGCTTTCACTTGAGGGGGTATATTAGTGAATATATAAAACCAATTAAGTTGGCCTCACACAACAGCTTAACCTATTGTGATAAAATGGTCGCTTAACATAGGGTAGAAAGAAACAGGAGATTTATTCCCCATTGTCAATATCTGAACTTTTCATGTCATGTCTTCTTTTTTTTTTTAAGAAATTGAATCAACTTTTTCATGTCATGTCTTTGTTCTAACATAACTCCAATTTTTTGCAGTTTGCTAAATCATGCTTAGTGTCTTATCTAAATTTTCTGTTTTTTTTTCAGTTGTTTTTGCGTCGTCTGATTATTCTCTAGAATGTTAATTGTTGGGTAGTCATTCTTTGCTTTGCTTTTCTTGGAGGAATTCATGCATCATAATGAATGCTAGGGGCCAAAATGGATATATTAGGCTAAGGTAAATGGGAAATATCCTGGGTTAGCAAAACGCATATACAGCTAATATAAGGATCATTTGAGTACTTCCAGATGCCATGCACAATTATTTGCCAAGAGGGATAATTACCAAGATTCCAAAAAAGTTGGATATACATGAATATCCTTGGTAGCAAGCAACGGAATAAGGTTGGTTCTGATTGGTCGTTCCTATTACAAAATTCCAATGATTCAAGTATGCCGGATTCATGCAGTCATATCAGTTTGTTCATGTTGGGCTCGTTTTTGGGCTTTGCGGTTCCACACTGGGTTGGCCTCGATAAGTTTATGCGGCACAAGCCTGCTTTCCCGCTTAGTGAGCTTCCGGAACTTGTAGACTCGGAGCCTGGCAATCTCAGCCTCTTCCTCGGGTGTGGTCTCCCTTAATACCACTGTTAATCGACACTCTGGCCTTACTTTGATCCCATGTCTACCTTTAGAATGGTATGAAACCCTTTTTTTAAAGAATCCTTTTCCAACAAATGCCTCAGCTGCGTGACAAGTATAGGTTTGAGATGAGTGCAGTTCAATTTTAAGTAGTAATGCAAGTTCATCTGTGTTACTCACCAACAAGGAGACGATCTGGATCTAGCCCATGATTATGAGTTGCATTTGCTCGTGCTGAATGAATAACCTGTAAATCAAATAGTCAAGTTTCTTGATACTGAAAAGTTTGATGTTTAGACATAAATTCTTCGGATTTTATGCAACTAGAGATTTAAGTGCGATAAAAGCTCAAACGAGATTTTGAACAAAAAACTTGGCTTTGGTGTGGCAAGTCTATTAACAAATTCGATATTGCATTTACAAACCGTTGGTAAACTCTCACGAATGTTAGTTGAGGAAAAAACAATAAGATCTGCCTACTTGTGGTCTTAGTTTACTTCTCCAATTTATGCAGGGAGTACCATAAAAACCATATAAATCTTTTATTCTAAATGGCTGCTTTGAGAGACTGACTTCCGACGTGTCTGAATCTATGAAGACAGGTATGCTAACTTCCAAATGAACCCAAAGACCGGCAGCTGGATACTTGGGTGTGGCAATAAAAGAAACTTTTTGAATTGTAAAGCATCCACAAAATTACAGAATAGTTGTCTAACCTGATAAACAGTTTTTGAAGCTCTTTTTACCGTTACTTGCAATTGCAATAGTGCATCTTCAACACGCATGCCACGAACCAATGCAGCAACCAAGTTGATCTTCTTGGGACTCTGAAATTAAAAAGCTCAAATCAATCAAACAAATTTCATGCCCTCAAGATTGAACTCGAGCCCAATAGATCTATGATGAGAATGATGCCAACCATGATGCTGATCAATCATCATTCCAGGTACTCATTCATAGCATATTTGTAATCAACGCAGATTTATGGGTGTAAAGGCATATTGTAGTAAGCAACCAACAACATGCAAAAAAACTTTAATTGCTTCTCACTCTTCCACATGGGAGAAACTTCAAATGAAAATAAGTTAATTAGTAGGTCTACCCCAAATTTATAAGCATAAAGATCCCAAATACAATCAATCAGGTGCCTAAACCTAGACATGCTTCTTTCCATGCCTTAACTTTGTTCGTTGAGGCATTTGGACGTTACATAGACGTGAATGCAAACCAGAATTCTGCTACTTATAATGCCTCCAAGATATTATTCTTTATGATAAAAATCCTCCTCACATAAGTTAAGCACAATGGACATCCAACCTAGCACCAAGGCAATGGACATCCAACCTAGCGCCAAGGGAAAATAATCCTTTCTTGTTTGATCAAGAACCAAAGTTTTCCACCAAAACATCTGATATTGTTTCTTCAGTAAGTAATAAAAAGAATCTCCAACAATATTAACAGCTCTCAGTTTTGTTTATCTATTTGCTCAAAGCATTTTTGTAAATTTACATAATTATATAGCCGGCCAACATTCAGATTAGCATGTGAAAATCACCCCTGGAGATGAACATAGAAAAGAGGATAAAGAGGAACTAAAATGACAAAGGTTGAAAAAAACGCAGTTCAGTGTATAACTCCCCTGTTGACATAAAGAAAACATGGAGTTAGGTATAACTCCCCTCTAGACATAATGAAAAACTGCAGTTAAGTATAACTCCTCTTGAAATAGCAACTATACTATTAATATTAAATCCAAAAACTACAAGGTTACGGATAATTACAGAACTTCCGCATAAGCAAAAAGCTATCTGATTTAATTTTTACCAGTGATCAAATTATGAGTTCTTTTCTTTTCTAAAATTTTCCCCCCTTGGCCCAAAACTAGAGCCGAGTTGGGGTGGTAGTCTGTTACGAGTATAAGTCACCTTGGGAGAACCACACCCCAAAAGCTAGCATGAAGGGAGGGAGAGCCAAAGGCCTTATAAGGCCTGTTCTAGAACCATGCCTCCCCGATATCGAACTCGTAACATTATTTCCCTCTTTGGAAGCCGGCGTCCTGACGGCTCTCACTCCACGGTGCTTCACTCAGCGATGCTTCACTCGTTTTAGTTCACGGTCAGCCCCTCCGCTGGTCAGCCCCCTCCCGTGTGTAGCCCTTTCCGGTGGCCAGCTCTCAATGAAAGCACCGGTGTTACGAGTATAAGTCACCTTGGGAGAACCACACCCCAAAAGCTAACTTGAAAGGAGGGAGAGCCCAAGGCATTATAAGGCCTGTTCTAGAACCATGCCTCCCCGATATCGGACTCGTAACAGTCATGCAAATTTCTACTGCTCTTCGATAACGGGCGAGGTTACTAAAAGGCCTAGAATACATTATACTAGTATCAGAAGTACTAGGAAGTCGTAGGGCCATCCAGCAGCGCATCCCAAAATTCTGGAGGCCAAATTACCTCTATTTAAGAAGATGTATAAAATCTGTAAAAGCTCTTCAGATGTAGCTCCACCTGATGAATTCAACTAAAGGTGTCGCTTTCTTGCCATTTCATCTACTTTCAACATTTAGTTTTTTTCTTTCACCAGGTATAACACCCAACGGTAGTTGCAATAAAACCCAAGGGATTTCACAGAAGGATCTTAGACCTGTTTTATGCCCTTTAATATAGCTTGAACTTTTGAAGGTTTTGAAACTGCCTTTGTTTCTTCAGGTTTTCCAGTGTTTAATGCCAAGACAGGACTTAATGGAGATCGAACAGGTGTCTCCTCTTCTGCTAGCAATTTCACTGAACTGGAAAAGCCCTACAACCACATAAGCTACATCAATCAATGATAAAAGTTTGAAAAAGAAAAAGAAAAACAAATAACCTCCTCAGGAGATCTAATCTTCACAAATTATGATGCACAATCTCAGAAGCCAAGAATTACCGACTGCTGCAAATACTGATAAAAAGTCCTTGAAATGTTAAAAGAAGGTGGCTCCCAAATTCTCTGCCAACATGGTAATTCACCTGCACCGCAATGCATATAATTCCAAGCTCAAGGTGAAAACAAACCATAAGCAGAAGGTTGCCAAGAAAATAAAAATAAAATCTCTTTTCGAGAAGTGAGACAAGAACAAGAAATTCCACAACATGCAGAGAAAGAAAATAAATATTTTTGGTATACAGCAACCTGTCCAGAGGGAGGAGTGTACATGAGAAGCAGAATAAGCAGAAGAGATGTTAGCAAAAGAAGTGCGGTTGTACTCTCTTCTTCCAATCTGACAAACGAAAGACCGTAAATGTCGTTGCCACCCCACCATCACTCTCACCAATACCTAAAAATCAAAAGGTTTTAACATTCAGCTCAAAACTTCACAACCCTTTAACCCCAACCCTCTAAATAAATCAAATTTACAAAGAAAACAAGCATTGGATGGATGATAACGCGACAGACCAAATTTTGGTAGGCAATAAGAAATGACAACTCTAAACCCTAAACCCCATTAAACCGACCATCACCCCAATTCCAAATCAAAACAGAAAACAACGAACTGCAAGTATGATAACCTAATTAATCAGCTCATAAGATGAAATTCACATGATATGAAAGCGGGAAGTAATCTAAATGGGAAAGACTATTCTCTGACGGAAACAACGCAGAGGCTAAAAAGATGGAGATATTTACCTGAAAACAGAAATCAGGGAAAAAAAGTTAAGCTACTGCTAGAAGAAGGGCCGCAATGCACAGGTCAGCTTGGAAGAGATGCTCTGAGCTTCGGTTGAAGTGCTCTTCCTGATCTCGGGGTAAAACGGGTTCGGTCTATATTTTTAGAACCTTGTACCCGAACACGACACAGTCAGGCCCAGATAATGGAATTAGTTTTTAATCTTTGAGGCCTACCCATTCTGGAATTTTTATGGTTGAGGCCGGCCCATTAGCATTTTGAAACAATGATGGTGTTTTGATGAAGACAACAGATTCAGCTCAATCACAAAGTCGGCCGGTTCACGTAAGATTTAGCATCAACGATTGCGTGTATTTAATTACTTTTCTAGACTTTGTTGTTTCAAGGTAGAATAAATGAGCTGGGAAGTTAGGATTTTGAAGTCTGACAAATTATGATGAAAATGTCTTTGCTATTGTTGTGGTGCACAAAAGGTCATTGTCTTGATAGGAAGTTAAGATGGATTAGCAAAAAGTCCATTTGTTTAATAATAAGAACCAAGTATTTTGTCCTTTCTCGTAGCAATGACTCACAACTCGTAATTCTTGTATACATATAATTGTCCTATATCCCTATTTTGGCAAAGGGTACAACTTTTTCGGTTTAAGAGGATTTGAACTCTATAAAAATTTAAATTTGTACTCAAAATTATTAGGCTAAAGTTTTCATCCACTTGTTTCTATATTATATTTCATAACTCACTATACCTATAGAATATACTTTTTTTTGTTTAGTTGTTATAATACCTAATTAAATATTGTTGAACTACAAGGCAACTAATATATTAACTAATGAAAAAAGTAGTTGCAAAAAAAAAAAGGGTTAGTAAGAGATGTTGTAAATTCTTTCTAATTCCTTTGTGTTGCACCTTTGAATTATAAGCCTATGATTTACTTAGTTTACTTTTCTCATCTAGCTTTTTGCCCATAATTTTTTTTCTCATCTCTTCCTTTTTTATAGGTTTTAATGTAACACCCCACTCCTGCTGGACACGAACCCGATATCGATAGTGATATCCGAATCCGTGCCCCGCGAGGGTGGCGTGTCACATCACTTAACATTTAAAACT
>JAOQMS010000005.1:39124701-39149302 GCA_027563885.1 Erythroxylum longipes | reverse complement strand
AATCCCAAATCAATTTCATTCCTCACATGCCACAACTCACAACAACACAAACAATTAACAAAACCATTCAAAAATTGAAAAAACACACACCAATATACAATCGGATTTTTGGATCAAATCGGGTCGGTGACGGGTCAGGTCCAGATCTGGGTATTAATCACAGATCTGTCGTCGGATGGCGGTGATAGGCGGTGACTCGCGACCGGAGGACGCGGGGATAGGCAAAGGATGACGTGACGACAGGAGGAGGAGAGGATGCGGCGACAGGAGGCGTAGTGGAGGCGACCCGCGACAGGAGAAGATGAACGACCCGCGACAGGAGGCGACAGCCGAAGGAGCAACGCACGCCGGAGACGGAGGAGCAACACATCGGACGATGAGAGGACAGAGGCGAGGTGAGGAGACAGTGAGAAAGAGAGAGAGAGAAAGCAAAGAACCAAGACCAAGAGAGAAAATTCGAAAGGAGAGAAGAAGATAGCCAGAGTCGGGGGGGGTCAGGTATAAATTTTTTTGTCAAAATTGGTACCCGCCCGGTACCATCCGGTATAGCCGGTACCGGCTGGTACCAGGCGAAAACACCCGGTACCTGCGGCCGGCACCTTAGCAACTGGTACCGTTCCGTTTTTCGGCCGGGTACAGAATGGTACCCATAACAGTGGTTATATTAGTTAAGTTTCATGTTAGTACTGATGTGAATTTTTTTTATTTTTTATATAGGTTCAACAGTGTCCTATGGAGCCTGCTTCCACTTCCAAAAAATGCCTTGAATAAAGAATGTGGATGCATCCTCTGTCCATCATCCTTGTCCTCTTGGTGACATGATGCTTCACCTTATTTGATCTCCTTTTTAGTATGAAAATGGAACTAGATTATAAAAAGTCCCTTTTAATAACACATGTAATAATCATTCAACAAACTGCATCACCTAGAGATTTTATCATAGGGTAACCAACATCATCTAAATTGCCTATGCTTAAGCCAATGGAGTTCCCTTTATAAGTCAATAACCACCCTATAATATCTTTTATTTATGGTTTAGGTAGGGTAACACCTAAAGGATAGTACTTCTTTTGGTAATGAATTGTTGTTCCATCACACTGCATAAAGTTCTCAATATTTGGACTTTGGGTATAAAAAAGTCGGTTGGGGAATCATGAAGAAGTATATTACATAGCAGAGTTTGAGCCCTTAAAACATGTTTATTAAATAATTCAAATGCTCATTGTAACCCCTCTTTAATGGTAATTCAAAAGCTTGCATTAGAAACTCATAAGCATAACAAAGACGAAATGAAATACATTTAGCTAAAGTGATGGCAAATAACTAAGCCCCAAATACTTTTTGAATTCCTACTACTGATAGCTTCCTCTTCACTTCCATTAATAACCATAACCATGGATAATGATGCAATGGAACCATATTGGCCATATATTGAGCATGGAAATCCTGAGGGTGCAAAGAATGAACCCAAGAAAGAAAAAATCTTACATAAACACTTCATCCTAAATAACTTAATCCTTGTTGCATGGCAATCTATGATCATCCTATCCCTATTTTATTTATACAAATATGAAGCCTAAGTTATATTTGTAACAGGATAATGTAAACTAATATACCATTCCAAGTCAGACCTTTATTCTTGGCTACGACCGCACCATGCTTATCCTTATGAAACTTATACACTATTGTTGTATCATACCTAGTAAGGTAGAGAAGCTGAAATTTTGGATGAATAAAAGGGGAATAGTTATCATTGGCAGAAGTGATGATTTTTTAAGGTATATTGAGTATGGAGAAGATGATAAAGAAGTTATTTTAAAAGTTCATCTTATGTGGCACTAGCATGTCCTACACAAAAGGAAAAAAAAGAGTCACATAAGTGCTAACGTGACACTTAATTAATCATGATGGGATTAAATGTCTCATCAGTTAGTGGTTCAGATCAAATGATTTTGAAAATTTAGGGTTATTTTTCTATACTTTAAAGTATTATGATCTAACATGTATTTTATTGGAATAAAAAAAATTCAAAAATGAATTTTTATGTACAAAACAATAACCGCTATAGTTTGTACATATTATTTACGTTTAAAAGAATGAAATAGGGGCATAAATGTTTTCATGTCAAAACTTGGAATATTTTTATTCTATTTAAAAGAATTAAATATGGATAATATTAATAACATGTAATTTGTTGTTGTCTTATTCCAAACTTAATAAGATGATTTATAGGTATAAAAAATTTCTTTAAATGACAAAAGAATTGCAGAGCTATATATTTTCATGTGAATGGACTTTGTAATGAAAGTAGGGACAAATGGTGGGTTTAGAGACTGCGTGACCCTAAAGAAGGGATAAATGATCAGTCTAAGGTCCAAGTCACCTTTACATTTGCATAGACCACATGAAACAACTTAGAGATTTTATTGAACAATTTGTGCACTTCTTTTTTTATAACAAAATTTTAAGATTAAGCCAATGTCTACTACTATGAATTAAACAAGTAGTTCCTTCAATATTTTCTATCATTTTTTGTTCAAACATAAAATTTTGATTTAAAAAAAACCAATGAAAACAAAAGTGCAATAAAGGGTTCATTATAGTTAAGTCATTCATTATTTAGACTGGATTTATCTTGAGGTCATTTAAGTCTTTTGAAACTACATATTTTAATTTATGACTATTATTATTGCTATATATATAGTGTTTACCTGTTTATTATAGGTCCATTTATTTTATATTTCTTAATATATGAATATGTTTGTTATTTTTAAACTTAATTATTTGTATGACATATGTTGTGTCAACTTAAATAGTCTTTTATATGGTAACCGGTATTTAATTGTTATATGACTAATGACCGGAAATTTTATAACCCTTTGATTTTATAATCAATTGAAAATAATTATTTATTTTATCTATAATACTTTTTAAATGTGTATGCATAACACATTAACATGCATATACACTGCTTTCTTTCTTTTTCCCAGAAAATTCATCTTTTAAATACGAAGGTTGCATCAAAGAATATTGTTAATGAGCTCAATAAAGCTGAAAGTTGAACAACAACGATTATAAAGTTTGAAGCAAAAAAAATCAATATATAATGGAATAGAAAGAAGCTTTAAAACTATTAAACATAGCATGGATGTGCTTAATAAGTGCAATATGACCGAACATAAATAGGATCATGATAGCTATCAAACACAAGAAAGAAATTATTAACTTGTATTACATTTTTAGTAATATAGACAATGATATTATGCATGAAGTTATAAAGCATGAGATTGCTAAAAATATGTGATCCACTTTGGTTACTCAATTTGAAGGAATCTTAGTGACTAAATTGAGGTCCATTAAGTTTGACACATATAAAAAATGACCCGATCATATAATGTCACTATAAGAAAATAACATATTACGGATGAAAAATGACTTGCGGAAAACATTTTGTAGTAAATTAGCGATTGAAATTGATTCTCCATCAGTAAATTTGTCAAAAAATAAGCATCTTGAATACCAATGAAATCACATTTCCGTCAGTAACTGTCAAATTTCATAATTTAAAATGACATTGTTTAGTTTTAATCCAAATGATGTCGTTTTATTCACTGACTTAATAGCCCTAAACCCCCTTTCTCCCTCCCCTCTGTTATTTTTTTCTGTTCTTCCTACCATCAACGTTGTCAGTCCTCTTCCTCCCAAACTTCCACTGTCAATTTTTGCTTCCTTTTTGGTCCATCGTGCATCATTTTTAGGTAATAAAATTATGGGGTTTATTTTGTCTCTAAAAAACGAAGGTATTAAATGCTTATACATATGACCCTGGGTCAGTAGGTGTTTTTTTGGATTGTTGGTTTATGCATTTTGACATTGAATTGTTGGTTTGTTTGTTGTTTGAATGTGTTGTTGTTAGTAAATAATAAAAAAATGCGGTTGTTTTGTTAGTAGTTAGAGATAATTCGGATTGCCTATAAATTGTTCGATGAAATATTTCTTAGGGGCATATCAGTTGAATTAGAATTTGGGGCGGCTGTAGTGTTTTTAACTAATGCAATTTATCTTATTTTCTTAACAAATATTATAACAATATATAAAAAATATACAAATAATTTAACTAATGATTTTGTTTACTTCTATGTTATATTAGAGACGTTGAAATTTAAACTCAATAAGAGAATTGCACAATGTAAATTTCAACATTAGTTAGCGTTTGTTTGTCAAATTACATAACCTAAATTAGGACTCTCACACACTTTTCTCATGACTCTTAGTCATCTACATTGAGGTCAAATATCTTACGAAGAGATTTATTTGAATTTAGATATATGAATACAACCGAAAAGATTAATTATAAAATCTTTCTCAATTTGAATGGATCTTTTACTAGCCAAACCTATTTTTGAAAGTTTGAAATAAATATACGTAAGGACTTATTATCTGTATGTTATGTTGCATAGGATATCATGAATTCTTTACACATAATAGAATTGGAATATGTGAAAACTAAATTCGTCATGTGGGTGAAGTCCATTGGGTAAGGGTTGGGGGATTTTTGTTGAGACTTTGTTGGCCTTGCATTAAATGTTGGTATTAAACATAGTTTAGTAGAATAAAGTTTAGCTCATTTTTAACATAAACATCTAAGCAACATATCTAAAGAAAGAATACAAGAATTGTAAAGAAAGAAATCATTCTAATTTAGATTTTACTTATTTTAGTATATATGTGCATGGTATTGTGGGAAAACATATAAGGCACATAATTAAGAAAACAAACACAAGAAGCACACAACTCTGTGAACTTTTATATATTTTGATATATATGGGCCTTTTGATGTTTCATCTTTTATTGAGAAAAAGTATTATATCACTTTATTGATGATTTTACATTATGGATATGTCTAATTGCTATATGAGAAATCATAATCAATAAATGCCTTAGAAGTGTTTATTAATGAGGGTTAAAATATACTTAGACCAAAAAGTGAAAGTTGTTAGGTTTTATAAAGGTGGTAAATTTTGTAGAAGGTAAAATGAAATCGGCCAATGTCTTGACCTATTTGTTAAATTCTTAAAAAAGCATAATGTATGTACTTAATACATAATGTTCTTCACACTAAAATACAACAGTATTGTATAAAGGCATAAGCATACTTTAATAGAATTAGTTAAGAGCATACTAAGCTATTCTTATCTTTTCTTATCATTATGGATATATGCTTTGGAAATTACCTTATGTTTATTAAGCATGATTCCTACACTAAAAGAAAATTAGGAATTAGCAACGAATTTTTATTAAAAATATCATAACATTAATTTTTAACATTACTACCACTAAAAGTCAACATATTTCTATTTCAAAATAAAAATATTATTTTCTGATTTGCTTTCTTTAATTTATTAAAAATATAACAAAACTATTGAACAAGTGTATTATATTAAATACAAAATATTTTTTTTGCAAGCCCTATATTATGTTGAAGAGCGTCGCTCATCCTTCTTCTTTATAGTCTGAAGTTATCCGTCCATCCAGGTAAGTCGTCCAACTAATGCTACCATATGTATTGCTTTAATAATACAATTATGATACGTTTGGGTTTTGTGTGTGTAACACCCCACTACTATAGAGTATATACCCAAACATCTAGAAGACATTCAAGTACATATCCTATGACAATGGCATGTTAGAGAAAACACTATCACTTATCTGGCATCATATAGAATAACACAATACTTAAAATGCTCAACTCCTCATTTCATTCATTAACAAAATTTACATTGTAGCAGTACTTTCAGTTAAACAAATATTTACATCATCAAGTATCTTAGAGTTTACTACTCTTTATACAAAAGATCTACATGAAATAAGAACTACATATACATAATCTATAACTCTCCAGATGTCAGTTGACCGACCTTTGAGCCATTCTTTAGTCCAAAATCAATAGTACTAGTCTATCTTAGAAACTATGTCTCCTCTCTTGTACCTAAAAAGCCAAGTTGCAATTTTGATGAGTTTTACGAACTCAGTGAGTGAACCATCATTGATGTGCTCACTCATGGCAAATACACAAATATGTCACATCCATCCAAATTCACAACATTTCTTATCTCAATAAGACATATTGAATGTCACACATTTCATATACTCTTTTTGAAATATGCATATTCCAATCAATCACTTTATCAACAATTACATAAATATGGCATATCACATTATCATCAAATTTTCATAAATGAATTCATAATCATATAATTCATAATCATAAATGTACAAATGCAGATGCGTATGAGACTCCACATTCATTATTATTTGTTGTGACCGAATACCTTTCAGATACAGATAGAAATACTATCTCGTACCATTATGGGTACCGAGATCATTAATCATGAAGCCAGGCTCTACTTGCAGATTACAAATTTCTAAGCTTAAAGCTCCTTCAGACTAGCTACTCCGGTCACAACGCCTTTGTCTGATCATGCATATTAATGTAATGCATCAAATCATAAAATATGCTAACAATATCATCCTCAGACTATTAATGTCCGGAATTATCACAATCACAATCAGATCATCAACAGTTCAATAACTAGGAATTAAGCAGAGATAAGTCAATCCTAGGGAGAACATTTAGGTTACTCACAGTATGCTCTAATTTACGATATTGCCTAGATGGTCCGGAAATGTCTTGTTGATGACATTCGACTTGAGCGTTTAAATACACATACATTGTACACATTACTAAAGTGATAAAACAAATATATATTTAATTATGCACATATATATGTGCCAAGTTCAACATCCAATTAGGTTCATTTCAAACCCTAATGCATCATAGGATAGTATCCTTTCATTAGTTGTTTCAAATATCGCTTAAAATACATCATTTTATGTTCAAGCCTTGCCTACGATCATGGTGGACATTGCCACGATCGTGACAGAACCAAATGTAACAGGCCACGATCGTGAGGACTCTACCACAATCATGACAGAATCAAATTTTACCAGGCGACGATTGTGCACTAATGGCCATGATCATGCCCTATATTTTCTCCCAATTTTGCACGAATTTATCAAACTTAAGCATATCATTTACACTTCCAATTTTACAGAATTCATACTCATTCATACATCCTCATTTGGACCTAAATTATACTCCAATTCCAACTTAATATTATGTAAGTGATAGCTTACAAATCATGGTCTTTCATGCATCAAGAATCAAACGATAAACTAGCTTACCTTATCATACATATAGTCCTAATTCCTTCTCAATTCAAGAACACTATATTCACATCTTTCTTTGGCATAAATTCACCTTTTTAATACCTCAAATCCAGACCTAATTTAACTTATAATTTCATGGTTTTCATACTCCAAGAACAAGCATAAAAGCTTCCAAGTTCATGAAACATTTTTCCAGCATATGCCAACACCAATATTTCATTCATTTCATTCCAATTCAAGCATCATTCTCATACTACTAAGCATGCCATAAAGATCAAATATCTACTTACTTATAGGGCTTCCAATTTAGCACAAAACTCCAGTCTAAACTAAGTCTCCATACAAGAAAAATCAACACGTACTCAAGATGATAATGAACTAGTTTGAACAACAAAATGAAGGGAGCAATAGGCTGGTTTTCTTGGCTATTTTGTAAAGGATTAACATGTCTATTTCGTGTAACAATTTAGCTAGGGTTTAACCAAAATTTAGAGAGAAGTTGGATGTAGTTTCGGTGGTGAACAATGAAGAAAGTAGTAGAAACTTTGCTGCTTGGATTTGCCTCATCAACATGCTAGGTGTCAACATTAAACAAACATTTGTTACATGGCATGCCTCCCCTATGCCTACTTAATAAGCTGCCACTAATCTCCTTAAGATGCCGCTATTAGTCACCAATTAATTAGTCCACATGTCTCCTAATCATTGGTCCACTTATCACTCAATAATTGGTCCATTTGTCAATTAATTACTAGTCTATTTGTGACTTATTTAACTACGCCAACTGTCACATAATTATTAGGCTTAGTAACCCTAATTTTTCATGTATCAAATTATCTAACCACTTGGCATTTTTCCTAATCCAATTGTACATATTAATTCATCAATTTCCCAATTAACCACAATTACTTCCAAATCACTAATTAGAATCTAATTAAACCACAATTCATGACGTAACAATTCACAATTCATATCATAGTCACTTTAAAATCTTTCATACCTTGGGACATGCCAATTAAGTGCATATGCTAACTAGTAATGTGTGCAAATTATCAATATTCATATGTGTATGCTATGCAAATGAAATTTATTTTCTTAAATTCTTAATACTATTACTCATTCAAAATGATCTAGGGTTCTAACCTAAAGTACGTTCCGAAATCGAATATTACAATTTTCTTCCCCTTAAGAAATTTTGTCCTCAAAATTCTTACCTGATTGATCAAATAGATAGGGGTATTGTCTCCTCATGTTCTCTTCAGTTTCCCATGTAGCTTCTTCACTCAAATGATTTTTCCAAAGGACTTTCACCAATGGAATTACTCGATTTCTCAGTTGTTTACTCTAAGAGCCAATTATCTTGACTGGTTCTTCAATATATCTCAGATTACTAGCAATTTCAATCTCCTGCGCTTGTAGAACATGTGTAGGATCATATCGATATCTCCTAAGCATACTCATATGGAACACTTTATGTATCTGAGCCATTTCAATAGGTAAGACTAATTTATAAACCAATGGTTTAACTCTCTGGATAATCTTATACAAACCAATATATCTAGGGCTGAGTTTACCCTTTTTACCGAACTTTAGCACCCCTCGCCAAGGTAATACTTTTAGAAATACTTTATCTCCCACTTGATACTCCATATCTCTCTTATGTTGGTCCATATAACTCTTTTGTCTGTCTTGAGCTACTTTAATTCTATTACAGATCAATTTCACTTTATTTACAATATCCTAAATTAACTTTGGGCCGTCAACAATCTTTAGACCCTCTTCATCCCAATATAGAGGCGAACGACACTTCCTGTCATATAACGCCTCATACCGAGCCATACCGATACTACTGTGATACTGATTGTTATAAGCAAATTCAATCAGAGCTACATATTGATCTCATGCTCCTTAAAACGCCAATACATAAGCTCTGAGCATATCCTCAACAGTCTTAATCATTCTCTCACTTGGTCTATCTGTCTGAGGATGAAATGCAGTACTAAAGTTTAATTTTGTACCCAAAGCTATCTGTAGACTACCTTAAAATATTGAGGTAAATCTAAAATCTCTGTTCGATACAGTGGACATTGGAACTCCATGTAACCTCATTACCTTATTCACATATCTTCGAGCTAACTAATCTAGTGAGTTATTGTCTCTCACTGGCAAGAAATAAGCTGACTTGGTCAATCTATTAACAATGACCCATATGGCGTCATGTTGCCTCGGAGTCCTAGGAAAATCCATAATAAAATCCATCATGATTCTCTCCTATTTTCACTCCAGAATAGGCAGTGACTATAACTTACCAATTGGAGCCTGATCCTCTGCTTTAATCTGTTGGCAAGTTAAACACTTAACCACATATTCAGCCACTTACCTCTTCATCTATGGCCACCAAAAATGCCATTTCAGTGTGTTATACATCTTGGTAGTACCAGGATACATAGCATAAGCTACTAAGTAAGCTTCTTCTAGAATCTCTTTTCTCAAATCATCAACATCGAGCACACACAATCTCTGCTTCAACCATAATGTATCATCTCTCACTTTAAACTTAGAATCTGGATTCACTTTCAACTTCTCAATTAACTTCACTAACTTGAGATCTTTATCTTGAGCTTTTCTAATTATGTCATGTAATACTGGTCTCAGATTCAATATAGCTATCAATGCCTCATTCTACCCCAAATTTAACTCAACATTCAATGCTCTCAACTGCACTAAGTTAGGTAATCTCGATGTCTGTACTTATGTCACATAACTATTGGATTTCCTACTTAATGTATCAGCCACTACATTAGCTTTACCAGGATGATACTCAATTGTACAATCATAATCCTTCAACAATTCTATCCACCTCCTATGTTTCATTTTTAACTCTTTCTGACTCAACTTATACCTCAAACTTTTATAATCAGTGAATACCTAAAAAGTTTCACCATAAAGATAGTGTCTCCAAATCTTCAAAGAAAATACTACTGCAGCAAGTTTTAAATCATATACCGGATAGTTAAACTGGTGAGACTTTAACTGTCTCGATGCATAAGCTATCACTCTACCATACTGCACCAGAATACATCCTAACCCCTGGTGTGAAGCATCACTATACACCACATAACCTTCAGATTTAGATGGAATAGCTAACATTGGTGCTGTAGTTAACTGATACTTTAGCTTCTCAAAACTTCTTTGACATTCATCATTCCATCTAAATGGTATATTCTTCCTCAAAAGTTTTGTCAAAGGGGCTAAGATCAAAGAAAACCCCTCGACAAACCTTCGGTAGTATCTAGCTAGTCCAAGGAAACTCCAGATCTCAGTCACATTCCTCAGAGCTTCCCACTTCATCATTGCTTTTACTTTCTTTGGGTCAACCTGAATGCCTTGTGTAGACACGATATCACCCAAAAATACTACTTGATCAAGCTAAAATTCACACTTACTGAACTTGGCATACAACTGTTATCTCCCTCATTATCTGTAGAACTAATCTCAAGTGTTCAGAATGATCTTCTCTATTCTTTGAATACACTAAAATATCATCTATAAACACAATTACAAAACGATCTAAGTTAGGTTGGAATACCTTATTCATCAAAGCCATAAAAAACAACTGGAGCATTTGTCAACCTAAAAGGCATCACTAAAAACTTGAAATGTCCATATCTTGTTCTAAATGCACTCTTTGATACATCAACCTCTGCTATCTTCAACTGATAGTACCCTGATCTCAAGTCTAACTTAGTAAATACCTGAGCTCTCTGTAACTGATAAAACAAATCTTCTATCCTCGACAGAGGATACTTGTTCTTCACTGTCACCCGATTCAACTGTTTATAATCAATACACAATCTTAAAGTTTCATCTTTCTTCTTTAAAAACAATACCGAATCTACTTAGGGTGACACACTAGGTCTAATAAAACTCTTATCTAATAATTCATATAACTATGTCTTAAGTTCCTTTAATTCTACAGATGCAATCCTATACGGAGGAATTGATATAAGAGCGGTTCCTGGAATAAGGCCAATAGTAAACTCTACTTCCCTTTCTGGGGGTAAACTCGGTAATTCTGCAGGAAAAACATCTAGGAAATCCTTAACAACAGGAATATCCTGAATGGTTTGTTCATTCTGGGTATCAACTATGTTGGCAAAATAAGCCTCACATCCACCTCGGGTCAGTCTCAAAGCACTCATGAATGAAATTAATCGAGCTGGCACTACTTAACTAACTCCTTGAAATACTGCTCTCGACTGATTAATAGACGAAAGAATTACCACCTTAGTATAACAATTCATCACAACCCTATGAGCAGTGAGTCAATCCATGCCTAAAATAATCTATTTCCTTTAACTGTAATACAATCAAATCAGCTTCTAACTCTGACTGATCAATCTGAATGATACATCCTTTGCATACCTCACCAATCACTAGAGTACTACCTATTGGTGTACTCACCTCTAATCACATTTCAACATCTCTCTCTCACAATGCAGTCTAGATGCCAGATGCGGTGCGATAAAAGAATGTGTAGATCTTGGATCTACTAATGCAAATGCTTTAAAATTAAAAATGCCTTGAAACCGTGGTTAGTTAGTCTACACTTCAGTCCTGACACTAGGCGTTGCTAATTGTGTTTTGCCTCTACCTCTGCCTCTCTGTACTGATCCAGTAGCTCTAGTCTACTGGACCATCATCTCAGTTATTGTTCATCCTCTCTTTACTGTGATCCCAATGTCTCGGGACAATCTCTAATTTGAACTCTATAGAGCCACAACGGAAACAAGATCCCGATAATCTCCTACACTCCCTACCATGCTTCTTACCATAATGGTCACAATCAGGCATCTATTGGAACTGTCAAGAAGGCACTTGTCCTCTACCTCTACCAGTCTGAACAAATCCACCTCTTGGTTGAAACCCTAATTGTCTCAATCTAGTCTGGGATTGAAACGATTTGTCCTGGCGTTTTATTGAAACTCCTGCCAAAATCAGCCTGAGACTCAACTTGTCTCTTCACTCTAGACTCTTGTCTGTACTCTCCCTAGCCATCTTCCAACAACTGTTCAATTCTGATCAAGGCCGCTTGTTAGTTCGATAAAACTACCCAAATTAGAAATGGCTAGCGTCATTCTAATTTCCATGTTCAACCCATCCTCAAACTGTCTACACTTATCCTCTTCAGTAGGAATCAGGGTAGTAGCATACCCCATCGACTCATTAAATCGAATCTCATACTCTGCTACTATAAGATTGCCTTGCTTCAAATCTAAAAACTCTTTCATCTTTCTATCCAGATAAATCTTCAACATGTAATTCTCTTTAAACAGCTTCAGAAAATCTTCCCATTTCAGTCCACAAGGTTTGGCAGAACTATTGAGAACAATCTTCCACCACTGATATGTTGGACCTTGCAGAAGCGAGATTGCATAATCAAACCTCTCATTTGAATCACAATCCATCTGATCAAACACTCTTTCAGTTCTCTTTAACCATCCTTCTACCTTGGCAGGGTTTGTACTTCTGTAGAAGTCAACATCCCTCTGCTTTCGAACCTTATCATATCTCCTTTCCCTCCTCTCTAGGATTCTCGAAGGCATTTATGCAAACTCAGGTATAAGAGACTCTCTATTAGCTCCTACAGACTCTATGTCAGCTGACACTTCAACTTGATCTCCTATAGCAGATGACCTATAACAAAAATAGTTGTGATCACTATCCGAATCTCTCACTCAAGATCATGTCTAATTGTTCTTCTATATCCCCATGGATGCCAAACCTTGCTCTGATACCAAAATTGTAACACCCTACTACCATAGAGTATATACCTGAACATACAGAGGACATTCAAGTACATATCCTATGACAATGACATGTTAGAGCAAACAGTATCACTTATATGGCATTAAAAAAAAACAGAATCACACAATACTTAAAATGCTCAACTTCTCATTTCATTGATTAATAAAATTTACATTTTAGAAGCACTTTCATTTAAACAATATTTACATCATCAAGTATCTAAGAGTTTACTACTCTTTATACAAAAGATCTACATGAAATCAGAACTACATATACAAAATCTATAACTCCTCATATGTCAGTTGACCGACCTTTGAGTCATTCTTTAGTCCAAAATCTATAATACTAGTCTGTCTTAGAAACTATGCCTCATCGCTCATACCTAAAAAGCTAAGTTGCAATTTTGATGAGTTTTACGAACTCAATGAGTGAACCGTCATTAATGTGCTCACTCATGGCAAATACACAAATATCTCACATCCATCTAAATACACAACATTTCTTATCTCAATAAGACATATTGAATGTCACAAATTTCATATACTCTTTCGGAACATGCATATTCCAATCAATCACTTTATCAACAATTACACAAATATGGCATATAACATTATCATCACAATTTCAGAAATGAATTCATGATTATATAATTCATAATCATAAATGTACAAATGCAGATGCATATGAGACTCCACATTTGTTATTATTTGTTGTAACCGAGTGCCTTTTAGATAGAGATACAAATATAGATACTGTCTCGTACCCATTGTGGGTACTGAGATCATTAATCACATAGCCAGGCTCTGTGTGCAGATTACAGATTTCTGAACTTAAAGCTCTTTCAAACTGGCTACTCCGATTACAACGCCTTTATCTGATCATTCATATTAATGTGATGCATCAAATCACAAAGTATGCTAACAATATTATTTATTTATGATGCACAGACAGAATCTTATGTTCAGCGAATCTTAGTCCAGCATTAAACTTTTATTGAGTATAAAAATATTTTTCAGAATTCAGATGCAAACAAAACATTACCAATTCATTCCCAAATACCAATCTCCTTGGAATATTAATGTCCGGAATTATCACAATCACAATCATATCATTAACAGTTCAATAATTGGGAATTAAATAGAGATAAGTCAATCCTAGTGAGAACATCTAGGTTACTCACAGTACGCTCCAATTTACGTTATTGCCTAGATGGTCCGCCAATGTCTTATGGATGGCATTCGACTTGAGCGTCTAAATACAAATACATTGTACACATTACTAAAGTGATCAAACAAATGCATATTAAATTATGCACATATATATGTGCCAAGTTCAATGCATGCTCAATGACTTTTCTCGGGTATGTTTTCCTTAATCACAATTGTAATCATTCAAACATTGTCATTTGGATATGTCTTGTTTTCACTTAGGTTTACACCTCAATTAACTTGATTATCTTAAGTTCATCAATCAATCATTCAACTAACTTATTCAACATCCAATTAGGTTCATTTCAAACCTTAATACATCATAGGATAGTATCCTTTCATTAGTTGTTTCAAATATCACTTAAAAGACATCATTTCATATTCAAGCCTTGCCTACGATTATGGTGGACATTGCCACAATCGTGACAGAATCAAATGCAACAAGCCACAATAGTGGGGACTCTACCACGATCTTGATAGAACTAAATTTTACCAGGCCATGATCATGCATTGATGGCCACAATTGTGCCTTACATATTTTCTCCCAATTCTGCATGAATTTATCAAACTTAAACACATCATTAACACTTCTAATTTTCTAGAATTCATACTCATTCATACATCCTTATTTATACTTGAATTATAATCCAATTCCAACTCAAAATTATGTAAGTGATAGCTGACAAATCATGGTCTTTCATGCATCAAGAATCAAACTAGAAACTAACTTACCTTATCATGCATATAGTCCTAATTCCTTCTCAATTCAAGAACACTATATTCACATATTTCTTTGGCATAAATTCACCTTTTTAATACATAAAATCCAGACTTAATTTATCCATAATTCAACCAATAATTCCATGGTTTTCATACTCCAAGAACAAGCATAAAAGCTTCCAAGTTCATGCAACATTTTTCTAGCACATGTCATCACCAATATCTCCTTCATTTCGTTCCAATTCAATCATCATTCTCATACTACTAAGCATTCCATAAAGATAAAATATCTACTTACTTATGGGGCTTTCAATTTAACACAAAACTCCAAATTAAACCAAGTCTTCATACAAGCAAAATCAACGCAAACTGAAGATGATAATGAACTAGTTTCAACAACAAAATGAAGGTGGCAATAGGCTGGTTTTCTTGGCTATTTTGTGAAGGATTAACATGTATATTTCGTGTAACAATTTGGATAGGGCTTAACCAAAATTAAGAGAGAAGTTGGATGCAGTTTCGGTGGTGAACAATGAAGAAAGCAATAATTTGGCTAGGGTTTAACAAAAATTCAGAAAGAAGTTAGATGCAGTTTCGATGGTGAACATTGAAGAAAGCAACCGAAACTTTGCTGCTGGGATTTGCCTCATCAATGTGCTAGGTGTCAACATTAAACCAAGACATTTGTTACATGGCATGCCTCCCATATGTCTACTTAATAAGTTGCCACTAATCTCTTTAAGATGCTACCATTAGTCACCAATTAATTATTCCACATATCTCCTAATCATTGCTCCACTTGTCACACAATAATTGGTCCATTTTTCAATTAATTACTACTCTATTTGTCACTCATTTAACTATGCCAAATGTCACACAATTATTTCCCTAATTTTTCATGTATCAAATTATCTAACCACTTAGCATTTTTCCTAATTCAATTGTACATATTAATTCATCAATTTCCCAATTAATCACAATTACTTCCAAATCACTAATCAGAATCCAATTAGACCACAATTCATGACATAACAATTCACAATTCACATCATAGTCACTTTAAAATCTTTCATACCACGGGACATGTCAATTGAGTGCATATGCTAACTAGTAATAATGTGTACAAATTATCAGTATTCGTATGTGTATGCTATGCAAATGAAATGTATTTTCTTAAATTCTCAATACTATCACTCGTTCACAATGTTCTAGGGTTCTAACTCGAAATGTTCTGAAAACTGGATATTATAGTGTGAATGCAAAGGAGGTCTTGATTTTGAGTTGTTGTTTAGAATATTCTTGTAATCATTGATGATTTTTTATGTTCTTTTTTAATAGTCTAACTATTTACCATATGTGGAATGAGTTTGAGATCTTATGGATAATTTGACGCATTAATAAACCCTCGGGATAGTATATAGGTTAGAAACCCATTAGGCTTATTGGTGAAAAATTTTACAAGCCTAAGAGTCACAACAAGAACTTCCTTTCTTGATTCATAGGTGTAAACAATGCCATGTACCATAGTCTTGAAATCATTTTTAGGTGATTAATGCAAACTTAGTATTAACATAAGAAATTCATATGTTTAATAGACAAGACAATTCTTTACATAATAAACCCTTAGGATGGTATATAGGCTGGAAACCTATGATGCAGCTCCCACGAGTCTTATTGGTAAAAATTCCACGAACCTAGGAGTCACAGGAAGAACTTGCTTTTTTAATTCATAAGTGTAAATAATGCCACGTACCATAGTATTGAAATCAATTGTAGGTGATTAATTCAAACATAAATATTTCAACTTCAATGTGATTAATGCAAACTTAGTATTAACACAAGAAATTCATATGTTTAATAGGCAAGACAGCTCTTTGCATAATAAACCCCTAGGAAGGTATATAAGCTGGAAACCCGTGATGCAGCTCTCGTGAGACTTATCGGTGAAAAGTTCCATGAGGTTAGGAGTCACAGCAAGAACTTGCTTTCTTAATTCACAGGTATAAACAATGCCACGTACCATAGTATTGACATCAATTGTAGGTAATTAATTCGATTGATTAATACTTAGGGGATGTTGTGTGAAGTTTAGATGTTCTGTAAACTTAGGGGACATGAAGGATACTATCTATGAAATCACTCTTTTAAATTAACAATTTTGCATAAATGAGTAATATTGATAGATGTTAGATGTATAAATGATTAACACCTGATGATTTCATTAATCCTGATTTTATTAAGGGAGTTAAAGCTTTTATTCATTATGCATGTTCTCAACCTACATATAGGGATGGCCCAAAGACCAGATGTTTATGTAAGAAGTTCAAATACATTCGTTTCCTTCTTATTGATGAAGTGAATAGGCATTTGCTGAGAAAAGGGCTTGTAGAAAATTATTTTAAGTGGACATGAGATGGGGAGCCATTGATTTGTAGCACCTCGAGGGGTAATGAAGTACATTCGGTCAGTGAATGTAGATGAGTTTGAAGGGGGATTGGATCTCGAACAAACAATGTAGGTGCAACTGAAAATCCTTACATGCAAATGGTTTATGATGCAGCTGGTTATAACTTTCAAGAGAATATAGAAAATCTTGAAGAAGAACTAAACCCACATGCAAAATAATTTTTTGACTTACTACACTCAGCTAACCAAGAATTATGGCCAAATTATGAGAAAATGACTCAATTTTCTTCAATTGCTCGAATAATGAACATAAAGTCTGAATGGTATATTTCGGATCATAGTTTTAATAAAAATTATTAGATGGTATAATGAATTACTACCTCATAATCATATAATGGTTTATGGTTTTTACAATATGAAGAAACTTATTAGGGGTCTTAGTTTGCTAATTGAAAAGATTGATTGCTGCAAATTGGGATGTATGTTGTATTGGGGAGATGATATGGAATTAAAAGAGTGCAAATTTTGTAGTCAATCTAGGTTCAAGCCTAGAAAGTGTTCAATGAAACAGAAATTAGTACCCTGAAAGCGGATGTATTATTTCCTGCTAACTCCTAGACTTTAAAGACTATATGCTTATGATGTTACTGCATCTCACGTAAGTAATGAACACGAATAGGAAGACAAAATAATGAGTCATCCATCAGATGCACTAGTATGGAAACATTTCAATAACACCCATTATGAGTTTGCAGCTGAAAGACAAAATGTTAGGTTAGGATTATTGACGGATGGATTCCAACTTTTTGGTCAATCCAGCGAACAATATTCATCATGGCCAATCATAATTACTCCTTATAATTTGCCTTTATGGAAGCGTATGAATGAGGCATATATATTCTTGACAGTGATTGTGTCAGGGCCTACAAATACAAGCGTAAAATTGATGTATTCTTACAACCATTGATATCTAAATTGCAGCATCTTTGGGATTTGGTGTTGATACATATGATGTGTCTCTTAAACAAAATTTTGTGTTGAGAGTAGCTTTGATGTGGATCAATAGTGATTTTTCGGCATACGTTATATTGTCTGGATAGAGCACAGTAGAGAAATTAGCTTGTGCTTATTGTAACAATATATCTGATGCATTTTATCTTCCAAATAAGGGCAAAACATGTGGGTTTGACAATTTCTTTCTCCAGATCATCCATTTAAACTCAATAAACAAAAGTTTATTGAGAATAAGATGGTCAAACACCTTCTCCCTCTCACAAAGCTGGTGAAGAGCTATTGCAGGAGATTGATGAATTAGGGTTACTGAAAGTTACAGAATTTGAAGCTGATGAAGTTAATACAAGCATTAGTAGAAACTTTGGTTGGAGAAAATGAAATATCTTTTGGGATTTGCCATATTGGAAAACTAATTTGATACGTCATAATCTAGATGTGATGCATATTGAAAAAAATATGTTTAACAATTTGTTCAATACCATAATGAACATTGAAGGGAGGACAAAAGACAATGCAAAATCACGAGCTGATTTAAAACTTTTTTGTAGAAGGAATGAGTTACATGAAGATCTTCGCACCGGCAAATATCCGAAAGCATGTTACACTTTGGACAAAAAACAAAAGAAAATTTTATGTGAATGGTTGAAAAGTCTAAAGTTTCCCGGTGGGTACGTTTCAAACTTGGCAAGGTGTGTGGACATGAGGAAGTACAAATTATTTGGGATGAAAAGTTATGATTGTCATATGTTTATGCAAAGGTTAATTCCAATTACATTTCAAGAGTTGCTACTGAATAAGGTTTGGGAAGTTATAGTAGAATTAAGTTTGTTTTTCAAAAGCTTAACATTATTTGAAATAAAGTTGGCTGAAATGGAAAAACTAGAAAGGGAAATTTCAATAATTTTATGCAAATTAGAAGGGATTTTCCCTCCAAGCTTCTTTGATTGTATGGAGCATCTACCTGTGCATTTAGCACATGAGGCTAAACTTGCCAGTCTAGTTCAATATCAACGGATGTATCTGTTTAAGAGGTAATTCAACAAAAATATTATAATTGAAGTAATAACATGTTTCAATAATAGAATTGTAATAACCCTATTTGCTAATGTAGGTATTTGCATCACTTGAAGAAAAATGTCAAAAACAAGGCTAAAGTTGAAGGTTCGATATGTAATGCTTATTTATTTGAAGGAAGCTAGTACATTTTGTTCACATTATTTTGAGCCGCATGTTCATACAAGAGAAAGAAAAGTTTCTCATAATGACGATGGGAGAGGAACGGGTGATGCTGATGGTAAATTATCCATTTTTACATATCCTGGACGCACATATGGATGTTCAACAAGAAGAATGGTAACAGAGGA
The DNA here is from genome assembly GCA_027563885.1 of Erythroxylum longipes. NCBI lineage: Eukaryota > Viridiplantae > Streptophyta > Magnoliopsida > Malpighiales > Erythroxylaceae > Erythroxylum > Erythroxylum longipes. The sequence goes on along the minus strand of JAOQMS010000005.1, from coordinate 39,129,552 downwards.
AGAAATTAAGGCTACCCATAGTTACATTTAATGAACTGTCAAAAGATTCAACCTTTCTTGCAGTAAGTTTAAATTGATTATTTGGGTTTTGAAATTTAGTGTTATTCACAACTAAAATACATAATAATGTTTTCAGATTATACGAGGAATGGTTCCGTGAGTTAATGCCCGAGAAAATACAGGATTATATCAATAAAGAAGTTAAAAGACACTTTCCTTGATGGTTTGAGAAATATGTAAGTTTTCACTTACAATTATTAAAATGGTTGAATTATAAGATTAAAGTGTTCAAATGAAATTATACTATTTAATATGATAATTTCTTTTGTGTAGGCATTAGAAAAATCAATAGATAACAAGTTCATATGTGATCTTGCGAAGGGACCTTTGTGAACTGTTAAATCGTATCCGGTGTATTTCATTAATGGATACAAATATCATGGCCATAGCATGATGACAGTAAATAGTGGAGTTTGCATACAGGGATAATTGATGGATTACTATGGTAAAATTATTGAGATACTTGAAATTGAGTACCTTGCATTGCTAATAAAGCGAAGTGTGATATTTAGGTGTCACTGGTTTGATCCAACTCTAAATGTTAGTACAAAAGTACATAGCCGATACAATCTAATTGAAATCAACCAGCAAAAAAGATTTAGACAATTTAAACCTTTCGTGTTGGCAATGCAAGCAATCTAGGTGTATTATGTCCCTTTTCTCAGCTTACGATGAGATAAGTAAAATTGGTTGGTCGTTTGCAAAGTTAAAGCTTAAGGTGTTTATGAATCATATGGAAAAGGAGAATAGAGAATTGAAAGTGAAGCATTTCAAGAAGATGTTTATAAAATAAATGCATCTATTATATATGATGAGAATGAACCTTTGAATGATCCAAATAATGAATATGTTGAAATTTCATCTAGAGAGGATGAGGAGGGCGAGAGATCTGAAGAGGAGCCTGAGTTTGATTCTAATTCTTCAAAAAAAGATGATGATGATGATTTTGATTTACAATTAATTACTAATAGCGATTAATTTGTGTTTGTAATAGAATATTATATTCAATAAATCAATTGTTGAATTTTCAATATAATGTTATATATTGAATTGAAATTGTTATATTTCTAGAATATTCAATAAAATATCAATTTCAGGTTAAAATATGCCACCAGGGAGAAAACAGGATATGATGTAACCAAGGTTCAGACCACGATTTGGAGCCAGTTACTTTCTAAGTGAAGCATCATATTCTACAACTGCAACTAAATCAAACGTTGTACCTTCAACTACTCCACTTGTAAATGAGGAATCACCTTCCATACCTGCTGTTACACAATCCACCACCCCTTTACTAATAGAGATATTAAAGGTAACCGATGCGGATGAAAGAGGTGGCCTCTAGCCTAAAGCTGAGGGAGTTGATGGAAGAACTTACATCACAATTGTCAACAATCTGTAAGTGAAAATACATGAAACACCATATGTTTATAATTAAGTTATAGGTTTAAATTTAAAAATGATATAAAATTAATTGTTTAAATATTAGGTTGATTCCGTTTAGACCGTGCTCAAGAAATATGATATCCAAATTCAAGGAGAAGATTGATCTTGAAGGTTATGTGTGGAAGAATATCTCTCAGGCGACAAAGTATTTTTATTATCAGGAGTTTGAGGTACAAAAAATATATTTTTTGAATTTTTAAATTAATTTTTATACATTAATTAGATAAATATTGTAGATTATAAGTACTTATCTTATGTTTTTCCTTTTGTTTCAGAAAGAATTTTTTTGAGATTATGAATTTAACGTTGTCATTTATAAAGTATATGAGAGACAAACATGTACATATTATTGAGACTTTATTGGTGTGATACACAAGACTGGTGCATGACTGCCTTATATTTATGAACAAACATGGAGTAGTTGGCAGCAATATTGGATATCACATGAGGTAATGCCCATTTCAGAACGTAATTCTACTCAGGGGGAGAGAGTCTTCCCATACATACTGGAGGATCTATTACCCACCATGAGCATGCAGAAAGACTTGTAAGTATCTATACTTTACACTTATATTTTGATTTTTTTACTTTGGTGTATTTCAATTTAATTTGATGTGTGAATTTTGGAAGAAAAATATGTGTATTAAGGAGAATGATAATGTTATAAATGTCTAGTGCAATATATAACTGTGTTGTTGAGTTACTTTCTTTGTTCAACAAGGGGTAAATATCATAAAAATAAAGAAAATTTGGTAGAAATTTTTTTAAATTATAGTTCACTTATAACATTTTATTCTGATGCAGGAAAAGTCTATGGGCATGAAGCCTACACCTATTAGCTCTTTTTACACACTCACGCTAAGAAGCATGACTGTGTGACCTTCATCAATACCCAACGTAGAGAACTAAATGTATGTGAAATTTATGCTTTAATATTAATGCTTAACAATTATCACTTATCAACATAAACATTGTCTTCTGATAGGACCAAATACAAGAAAAAATTCAACGACAGTCTCAGCAGTCTGAAGATGTTGATGAAAGTCAAACCTATCTTCATGTAGTGGATGGTATAGGGATCGTCGTGGAAGGATATCCGGCTTAGGTTTATTTGCGAACATATGTTATTCGCAATCCTCCACATCTAATACAGCAGCATCTAGTAGGCAGTCCGCACCCAATCAAGTCCATGAGCTTCGGAGCACAGTACAGACATTGGCGACTCAGTTGCAATAGCCGATGGAGTACATAGCCCAGCTTTGTAATGAAGTGGATGAGTTGAAGGGGAGGGATAGCACCAAATTGCAGCAGTTAAAGCATCCGCATTCACCAAATGAATAACGTACATATAGTCATTTCATATGGATTAAATACTTATTATGTAAAAATAATTTGTTATTATCAATTAAGATAATTTTCACTTTATATCATCAATTAACTTTCAGTTTTAACAAATTAAATGTAGAAACAAATTAAAATATTATCAACAGATAACTGATAACTGTATAAATTATGCATCATTCATAATATTATCAAATAAATTTAAATGCAGGGGAAAATTAAAAAAAAACAGTTTTAGTAAATTTACCGACAGAAAATGAAAGTTCATCAGTAAAATCAATTCAATTTACTGATGGACAACTAAGTTCCGTCGGTAATCTTAGTCGTTAACTTACCGATGGGATAACCAATTTGGTCTGTAAATTTACCGATGGATAGGATTTGTGCATCAATAAATTTACCGATTGAAACAATCTTTCTATTGCTAAATTTACCGACAGTATAAAATAGCCGTCGGTATATTCACCGACGGTAACACAAGATATTCGTCGGTAAATTAGTGACAAAAAATCTGTATTCATCGCAAATTATCGTTTCTCCGATGCCATGGTCCATTGGTAAATTCCGTTGCTAACTTAGCTAATCGACGAAGTGTGTAGGTTTTCCGTCAGTAATGTCCATTGCCAAAATCCAAATTTCTTGTAGTGTGCAAAAGTAGTTCAGGCATATGTCAGACATGATAAATGAGTTGAGAGGTGTTGTTCGTAAGTTTTCTAATGAAAATTAAGTGTAAGCGGTCATTAGTTCTTTGCCTCTAAATTAAAAACATATGAAATTGCATCTAATTCATAATGAGAACATTAAGATGATAGGTAAGAAAAATGAAAAATAGGTAGGAAAAATGATAAAAGACTCAAGATTTTAAGAAAATCAAGTGAACCAATATAGGAAAGAAAAACGTCATTTCGTGAAAAACATGAAAAGGGCTACAATTGTGGAAATAAAGATCATAATGCTCATTATTGTAGCAAGTTTTAAAAAGTAAAATTTTTAAATACATATATTTGTTTTATTTATATCCCTTGTTTTGTTTTTCTAGTTGAATGTCATCCTTTGTGGATTTCAAACAAGAAGTTATAGTTCCTTTAGAGCTTAAACTTATTTATTATAGGTTTGGATCTTTTAATAATTTAATTAAATTTTTGATTTGAATTTCAATTAAACTTTAATTATAATTGCAAGTAATTATAATTAAATACTAATTGTGCTCAAATAAGATTATCTCACATTAGTCTTTATTTATTAAATGTCTCATATTTAATCTTAAAGTTTCTTAAACTTTATAATTAAGTTTAACTTGATTAAAATACATTTTTCTCTCTTCAACTATTCTTTATATATCACCTATTAGGTTCTTAAATATGTAGGCAATTGGGATAAATTATAATAATAAATTATATTTAAGATTAGATAAATTAAATTCTTTTAGTTTGTCTTTAATTTTTTGATTAAATAATTTATATCCATATATCAAGATTGACGTCTATCAACAAATCATGATCATCCAAATATTAAGAATGTCAAAGTAGTTTTGACTAAACTAATTTATATCCATATATGTCACCGTAAGGCGCTCGCGCTGCGAGGAACCGCGAGTCCGGGCCCTGCTCTCGCAACCGTCTCGCACTCGCGAGTGGCCGCGAGGCCAGTCCCTCAAACAACCGAAATCTTCAAAAACTCCTATCTTCTTACTCAGAACTCCAAAAATTTCAAATTTGGTATCACTAGAAAGCTAAAAGAAAACTCTACAACTTTTCTGAAGGATTCAAAAACCAATTTGGTCTCTAAGAGCATTAAAATCCACCCCAAAAAGTCTGCCTAAACAAAGAAAATGAAGAACACTTTAATAGCAGCAGAAACTCTAAACACTGTAACTTCCCACACTAAGGTCCAAAAGTCTCATACTTCATATCATTTGAAAGATAAAAAGAAAATATACATCTTCCATGAAGACTCCAAGAACAATTTTCAAACTCTAAGAGGGTCAAAAATTCACTCAAGTTT
>JAOQMS010000005.1:39046118-39102536 GCA_027563885.1 Erythroxylum longipes | reverse complement strand
AATAAAAGTGGGTCCAAATTTGTGATTATTGATTTGCGCGTATTCGTAAAAGAAAAAAAAAGATTTATACCGACTTTTGATTGTTTAGTGATGTAACACACCACCCTCGCGGGGCACGGACTCGGGTATCACCATCGATATCAGGTTTGGGTTCAGCGGGAGTGGGGTGTTACAGAAAAGGAAGCTTTCCTGTAGCCACTGTTGAAAACCCTAAAGAGAGAAAGAGGAAGAGAAAAGGAAGAAGAAGCGGTCTTCATGTGCTTTCCAGATCAGGAGGTTTTTTGGCGTTGCTACCTTCCTACATCATCCATTCTAAGTGTTTATTTCCTTTTCGTTTCAATTTTATTCATATATAAAGTTGGGAGGGATTGTATGATGATAGATAGTAGAATGATGATGATGTTCTAACTCTCCTTCGGGATTTTATTTTGATTTAATGATAATTTAGTTAATTGTTTTATTTGGATGAATATCTCGATTTGATTACGTTCTTGCATAATTCAGTAATAAACTAAGAGGGTGAACTGAATGAAATATAATTAAATCATATTAATGAGAGTTAGGCGGTTTAATAGAAATCGTGATAAATCATATTGGTAATTGTGTGGAGAGAGATCCTGTGTGATGTTCCAATAGTTTAATATAGTGCTTCAAATCTAATTAGGTTTTGAATAATTTCTGAATTGAGATATTGCAATTTCCATAATCTGATTAGGGTTTACTGGTTATAACTCAAGAGAGAGTAATCAGCCATAGGACGGCCTAGAATCAATTCTCCATTAACACATAATTAGCTAAGTTAGCATTATTGATAGGTAAAATCCCCTTTCTTATAATTTGGTAAACTCTTTGGTTGATTTCCATTGTGCGTGCTTATTGCTCAATTGTTAATTCCTTCGTGTTTAATTTTGATTTAGTTAGTTGAATTCAATTCTTATGATTACTTCCATTGCATTGTTTATTTTAATTTTCATATATTGTTGGTCTTAGATTTTAGGATTAGATTAGTCCCCCTCCTCGTGAGATTGACACCTCTTATACTACAATCGCAACCTGTGCGCTTGCAGTATTTGAGGCTTATAATTTTTAAAGCTCGAATGACGCGATCAACACGTCATTTGTTGATGGGAGAGGAGTTCAATAGGTAATGTGTGACCAAAAATATTCCAAGGTCTAGTAGCAATACGTGATGTGAACAATTTAGGTTCAATAGCTACTGCTAAAGATGATCAAATGGCTTATGAGCTAAACATCCTTGAGTCTTTAATAGTGGTAGATGTTGTTGATTTTTCAGGTCCAAGAGTTGTTATCATTCATAATCAAGCTGGGAATGTAGACCAACAATTTGAAACCGTTAATAAGAGGAGGTCCAATAGAAAAAAGGACTCCAAACACGATACCAGATCAATGATAATTCTCTCATGGAATGTTAGAGGTGCTAATATACCCCCACCAAAAAGTTGCCTATTAAGAATTTAGTTATACAAAATAAAGTTCAAGTTACAAGTTTTTTGGAGATGAGAATTCGAAAGGGAAATGATAGATTGCTCAAATATTTTCCAATTGTTTAGAAAGAAATTAACATCCTATATCTTCATCCTAATGGTAGAATAGTTATACTCTATGCTTCCTCTATGGTTTCTAGTTGCACAACTTTCATTTTTGAGCAATTGATAAATTTGAAATTTTTATATAAGAGTTCAAATCATTCTATCTACATTTCTTTTGTGTATGCATTCAATATATCATACCAGAGAAGTTTTCCGTGGAACTAGATCAAGCACCTAACAACCTCTTTAAAGATTTCTTGGATCATTACAAGGGATTTTAACTCTATCTTAAAGTTTAATGAAGTATAAGACCCTAGATCGATAGTCATTCCTTGTCCAGATTTAAGGAAAAAGGTTGAATAAGCTCATCTGATTGATATTCCAATTAGTGGTAATTATTTCATATGGAATAATAGGCAGCATAGAGCGAACTTCATAAAGAAAAAGCTCAATAGAAGCTTTTCTAACATTTTAATGGATGGTGAGGTACTCCAACTGTTATTCTACTTATCTTACTAGCAGCCTTTCGGATCGTTAACTTGTTATTACACAGATATGTGATATTTCTCCAAAGAGGCCTCTTCGATTCAATAATTTTCTGTGTGAGCTGAAAGATTTTAATGATGCCTTATGGAAAGCTTTGAGGGCAAGGTTTCAAGGGACTAAGCAATGCATCCTCTTCAAGAAATTAAAGTTGATGAAGATGGAGATGAAGACATGCTCAGGAACAACATAGGAAATACACATCATTTGTTGAACATTCTAAAAGGCAATTTGGAAAGCATTCAACAACAAATTTGTAACAATCCTAGTTCTACTCACTTGTTAGAAATGGAGAAAGTAGCCATCCAAAACTACTCTAAAGCTTTATAGTTTGATTATTCTTTTATGAAATAAAGATAAAGACTTCAGTGGATAAAATATGGGGATAGAATTACCTCAGTGTTCTATAGATCAATCATTGAAAGGAAAGCTGTCAATAGAATTGCTTCTCTTAAACTACCTATTGTGCAGCTAAATTCCTAGGATGAGCTAATGTAAGGGCAATTAATTATTTTTCTGAATTCATGAATAAACCCTCAGAATTACACTCTTAAGTACTTATTCTCTAATAGATTTTACAAGATGATTTATCCTCTCAAAAGGCTAATTTTCTCATCCAACCCGTTACTATTATGGAGATTGAAGAACCACTGAAGTCCCTTCACCCCAACAAAGCTCCCAGCCTTGATGGTTTCAATATACATTTCTTTGTGAAGTCTTAGCCATTTACAAGGAATATGGTGACTAAAGTAAATCGGGAATTTTTCAACATTGGTTCCCTGTTGACAACGCTTAATAAAATCTTTATCATTCTTATTACTAAGAGTGGGAAACTCCGATACTTTTCTGATTATCGACCTATATCATGTTGCAATTCCATTTACAAATTGATATCTAAGATATTGACTCACATAATTAGGAAAATCGTTCCTAATCATATTAGTGACTCACAAGGTGTTTATATCCTAGGTAGATCAATTAGAGATAATGTATTGATACTTCAAGAAGTGATCAAATCTTACTCTAATAGAAATGGGAAAGCTAATTATTGCATCAAATAGATATCAAAAAGACACATGACAGTGTGGATTAGGAGTTCATCAGAAACATGCTATCTGCATTGGATTTTCCAAGCTTATTGATATATTGGATCTCTCAATGCATTTCAACACCTAGTTTCAATGTTTTTATCAATGGCCAACCTATAAACACTTTCATAAGCTTAAAGGGGATAAGACAGATCACCTCATTATATCTTTTTGGTTTGGTAATGGAGACACTCAGTAGGCTGCTTTACAAGGTGGTGAAAGGTACCAAAGGTTTTTAATTTCATTCCAAATGTAGGAGATTGGGACTATCTCACTTATGTTTTACTAACGACCTTATATTGCTTTCTAAAGCTGATCCTAATTCTATTTTAGTACTTATGAGAGGTCTTAAAATGTTCAGCAAAATGTCTAGTCTTACCATTAATTGCTCAAAGAGTGGTTTATTCTTATCTCATAAGGTTTCCAATCTAGAACCAACCTAATCCACCATTTCGGGAATTTCCAAATAGCATTTATCTTTTATGTATCTTGGGATACCCATATCAGATGATAGGATGGGTGCTAGGGATTGTGCTTGTATTATTGAGAAAATTAATTTCTAGATTGCTTCTTGGAGCTCTAGATATCTTTCTTTGGCTGGTAGAGCTCAACTTATCATTTCCATTTTGAATTCCATCAGTGTGTATTAGGTAGCTTATATTGCTTTTCCTGTTAAAGTAATAAAACTATTGACAGGATCCTTAATAGATTCTTGTGGTTTGGTGGCAAGGTGAAGATGAGGTGGAGAGATGTTTGTATTCCCAGAAAGCAAGGTGGATGGAATTATTTCTTTTCATTCACTCAATAATGTTCTACTTATGAAGAGACTATAGAGATTACTCACAAATAAGCAAAGTCTATAGTGTAGATGGATCCGCACTTATTTTATAAAAAAATAGGAGCCTGTGGGACTTAAAGACAAAATCTCTTGCTTCCACTACATTCAAGTCCATTACGAGGATGAGGAAAAGGATGCGACTTCACTTTATTTATCCAATTGGAAATGGGAAGAACACCTTTTGGTTTGATAATTGGCTATCTGTTGGGCCTCTAATTAAGCTTCATAAAGTTGATACTCTTAAATCTTTTATTGACTTACATAGTTTTGTAGCTTAAGCTGTCACTAAAAGGAATCATATCATCTCTACTAGTATACAAATTGAAATCGATCAGACTTCTCTTTCTTCAGATGAGGATTGCGTAAGATAAACAAATAATACGGATGGAAGATTCACCAATTTGACTTATAGAAAGGTGATTGTAGGTGACTTACCAACACTTCCTTGGACAGATTTGATCATCAACATCCTCGAGCTTTTACAATTTTGTGGGTGGCTATGTTGAATAAGCTACCAACTCTTAATAGAATTGCAAAATTAACACAACTTGCTAATTGGGGCACTCTTTGTAAGAGGGTCGAGGAAAATTCTAATCATTTATTTTTCAAATATAACTGTGTATTTAACACTTAGAAAGCTTTGTTGCATAGATTTTTAATATTTGAAATCCCATATAATCTAAGTTAGATCAAGGAGTTGTGTACTAATATGAGATTTGAAAATAGAATTACGAGATGGTGTTTTTTCATTTCCTTATTATTTCTTATTATTGTTGTGTGAGATGAAACAAATACTTGAATTTTTGGCGATACAAATGTTTCTAACAGGCTGTTTAGTATCCTTCTAATGTAGATGATAAGAACGCTTATTAGCAACACATGCACAAAGGATTGGATCTCCATTTTCTTAAATTACATTGGGGAGTAAAACTTTCATTTATAAATCGTTATGATGATTAAATTTTCAGCTTGTAGAAAACTTTCATTTGTAAATCGTTATGATGATTAAATTTTCAGCTTGTAGTTAGTTGTTTCCTTTGTAGTTTACAAGTTGTCATATACTAAAACTCTCATTTTGATTGCCTTTTTATAGCTTTAATTATTCGTACCTTTTTTAATAAAAATAACAAAGTGTTTTATGAACTAAGTTGATTGTTCTCTCCGAAGGTTGATTTTATTGTCTTGAGATTGTGTATGTAGTCTCCCTTTGTTGTTTAGGGAATGGTGAATTTATAGCCTCTCATCCCTAAGCAACTTTTTACTATAACAATCTACTTCCTTATATTTTATCTAATCATTTATTATTATCTCCTAAACTTTTTTCTTTCTACACACCCATTTTTTTCCATGAATTTTTTACCTAGATATTTATTATGCTTTTCATTTTTAGGCTAACTTGACGGCCTTTCAGGCCACATTGGCTTAGTTATATTAAACTTCTACATACAACCAAACAATACTTTTAAATTACTTGAACAAAATAAAAAATTGATAAGTTATAATGTTTTAGTTCATATTTTTCAATATTTTAAATATTTTATAAAATAAATTTAGAAGTGATTATGTAGTTAAAAGATATAAAAATGTTTCTTAAGATTTAAATTATGGTTTTTAAAGATAATGATACCGCTCTGCTCTTCTGTTGATGTTGTTGACCCACAACCCCAGCGGTAAAACGAGTGTAATGACAATTAAACATGATGCTTACGCTCAGGGAGTTACTCCTATTGGTTATACTACATGCTCCTACTCGGACGGTTATCGAAAAATTCTCAATGCCTGTAGTAGTCCTCCTGTATAATTTATGCGTTGCCATGTATGGTGCTTTCTTTCGTAAGGAATTGAAATGTCAGGTTCATTCAATATCTTGTTTGTCAATTATTTTTGTTTTCTCATGACTAGGAGAAACTGAACATCAGTGGAAGATGAAGGCTTAATATTAGGAAATGAGGAGTGTTTGACTATGTCTATACAAGTGGTCCATAATTCTAGTACGGTACTACGTTTGTTTTCAGTAATGCAGTACATAAATGATTTGGTTTTAGGTTTTGGAATGGAAATTGTCAAAATCCCATCACCAGATTTTGTTCTTAGTCCCACGCCCACTCCCACGCCCACTCCCACTCCCACTCCCACTCCCTCCTGGGAATGTTAAGCCTTTTTTGTGTTTGAAGTAAGAGTTTCAAATCTCCGTATTCTTCTTCTACCTCTTAGGATTTGTTTGGATGGATGGTTAGTAATGGAATGGAATAGAACGTAACACACTTACATCGTTTGGTTGAGAGTTTCATAATGGAATGGAATGGAATGAGATGGAAGCGGAGGTTTCATGTTACGTTCTATTCCATCATAAACAGTAAAAATAAGAAACCTCCGATTTGGGGGGTTTAAGATGGAACGTAAACTAACTAATATACCCTTAATAATTTTTCTTAATATCAATTATTTCTTCGAACCATAACTCCCTTTTCCCCATACTCATTTATTACGGTCCACAAAAATTGTTTATAATTAATAATATTTTTATATTATTTCTCTTTACCTTAATAATAATATTTTTAATTATTAATAAAATTGTATATAATTAATACTAAATAATAAAATTTTTATTAATGAAAATAGAAAATATATAAACAAATTATTGTTTAATTATTTTGTATATATTTCTATATAAATAAAAATATAATAAATAATTTTTAAATATAAATCGCATATAGTAGAATAAAATTTATTAAATAATTAATAATAATATTGTTATATAATTAATAATAAATTGTATATAATTAATAATAAAATAATTAAACTTTTATTAAAATTTTTTATTATTTAAAAATAGAAAATATTTAAAAAATTATTTGCCATGGTTGTGTGTAACTTTTTAATTGGACATGATTTTTGTTTTAAAATCATAGCGTTAAACCTTTTTTAACAACCATTTTAATATCAGGGTATAATAGTCATTTATTATACATTACATTCCATTCCATTCCATCCATCTTCCAAATAATGTTTCACTACGTTACATCATGAACCATTCCATCCTTCTCAAACAACTTTTCGCTATATTACATTCCATTCTATTATAAATCGTTCTGTTCCGTTCCGTTCCATTAATTAACATCCAACTAAACAGGCCCTTAGTAAGACCTATCACGTTGGTGCTATATAAACCATAGGAAAAAAAGAACTAGAATGGACGATCCTTAAGTCGACTCTTAGCAGTAAAATCTCTAACATTTGGTACGAAAGAAACAAAAGGATCTTCACCAAAAAGATAACAAGTGCACACAGGTACAGTATAATCAGCATAATCAGGGAGCAGCTAGTAACTAGTAGCTAACCAACTGTACATGAAATGTAGCCTAAAAACTATAAGTAAATGGAGACATTATAAAGGAGTATTATTAGCAAACCAGTGATAGCTTGGTGAAGCTTACTTCACTAGTATAATATAAGTCAATGCATGTAAAGTAGAATGAGATTTGAAAGGAAATTAGGGGTAAAATGGCCTTAATGGATGAATTGTGCAAATATAAAACTCTGCAAATTATTTTCCACGATTCTTGTTATAAAGTTTAATTTCTCAAAAAACAACTATCTTTATTATAAAATTTAGCATTACAAATACTTTTTAATCTCTCTCTCTCTCTCTCTATATATATATATATATCTTGGTATAAAGCTTTCAAATAGTAATGGGTGACTTAGCTTGTATACTATTTGAAATACAATGATATAGATATATTATCGGACCTTCATTGTATATGGATGTATAGATATATCATTGTATTAATAGTACAATGACATCTATAATATGATGAATTTTTATAAAGGACTATCAAAAAGTCATTATATTAATAGTCACTCAATACTATTTGAAAGCTTTATACCAATATATATATATAATGAAACTATTAATACTATTATAAAGGAACGTCGAAAGAAAATGGAACTATTTTTAATACATTAACTTTTTATAAAGGAACCCCGACACAAAATAGAACTATTAATACAATGACTTGACCTTAATAAACAACTATTATTTTTTTATACATATATTGAATAAAAGTTTAAGATTATATAATAATTTATTAAATATATATTTAAAGTATATTACTTACAAATCAATTACTTAGGAAATGAATTTGATTTAATTAGTAACAGTGAGTATGTACGCTTTTACATCTACACCAGTAAATCCGAGAACCTTGGGGAGAGCCAAGGATATGAGTTCAAAAAACGGTACGAAATTAGGTATATAAGTACCAGTTAGTATTGGTGATCTCGCATGATACCGAACAGTATTTGAAAAACTAGTTGAATATCGACCAATACCGTAAATTTTAAAATTTTGGAGGATTGTTTTGCAAAAAATAATTTCTTAAAATACTCCTTATCCTGACTCTATTCTGCTACTCTCACTCTCTCTCTTGGTTCTCCTCTCCAGTGACTGTCCTCTACGGCGAGTCTCTACCATCGTCTCTTCCTCCGCTTCTGTCTCTCTCTCCAGCAATTCTCCACTCTCCTATACAAGGCATAAGAAACCAATGCATCACCCACCAACAATACACAGCCAAACTTACACGTAAAAGAGCAAAAGGAAACAAGTCAAAATAACCCAAAGATGATTTCAATTGAGGACCGATCTTTACTGATGTGGGTCGCTAGAGAGATAAATGGGTCTAAGAGAATGAAGAACTCTTAGCGAATCAAACCTCGCAAGTGCTTCCTCTACCTACTGGTCCCATGAGTTCTTCTCCATTGGTTAATACAATAGAGATAGGAAAAAAGAGAGTGAGAGACACGATCATAATAGAAGTAGGTTGGTGAGTGGTGACTACTTATAATAGTCAAATTGTGGTTTTTTTTAATTGTTAAAATCTTTACCAGAAGAAGAAAAAATGGTAGGAATAAGAGATATGGGAGGAGAAAGTAAAGCAACATTTGGAGAAACCGAGACTCTTCTATTTAAAAATTCTAGAGAAATCAAAATGTATATGTAACACCTACATACCTCCTAGAAGGATGTGCAGATGCTACACAAAACAAAACAAAAATAATCCAATACATACTATCAAGTTTAGAATTTCCTTACCTTCATATCTTCAAATTTTAACTCCAAAGAACCTGCTAATCCAGCAAAAACCAAAATAACATTGCATTTGTCAAACCAGAATTATTTTCCAACACTTCCAAGCAATCAGCACACATCTAAGATTAAGGTGAAAGTACGATGCTCTTAGCACCAAAAAGACAGCAACATAGGAGATAATTTAAGGTAGCTTTCGTGATGTAGTATCTTACAAAGATTCCAAGTGAAAATGATCCAAACTCCAACAAAATTCCAGAAGTTGAGAGGGAATCAGAGTTTCGATGGAGAGGAGCAAAGTGAAAGAAATGAAGAACATTCCAGCAAAAATTTTTCCACCTTTGGTTAGTAGGTGTCTTCAACATACTTAAGCATATGTCAATTAACATGTCATGCCATGTAACATTTGATTATGTTGCCATTAGTCACCTTAAGATGTTGCCATTAGTCACCTACAAATCAGTTCATATGTCATTCCAAAGTTGGTCCACTTTTCATATAATAATTGGTCAATTTGTCCATTAATTACCAGTCTATTTGTCACTCATTTTACTATGCCAAATGTCACTCAATTATTGGCATAGTCATACTAATTTTTATGTACCAAATTGTCTTGCCACTTGACAATTTTTCTAGTCTAAATGTACATTTTAATACCTCAATTCTCTAATGGTATTAATTAATCCCAACTCCCTGAGTATGATTCATTAACCAAAATTCAAGATATATGCAATTTACAATCATATCATAATTTCTAGTACATATAGTTTCATGCATATGTAACATTTCAACTAGGGTACATTTTGGGGCGTTAGAATTCTCTCCGCCTTAAAATAATTTCATCATCGAAATTCATACTTGATCAAAATAGTTGAGGAGACTGAGCCCTCATGTCACTTATGGTTCCCATGTTGCTTCCTCGAGTTCATGGTGTTGTCCGAGTACTTTCACCAAAGGTATTTGTTTATTTCTGAGTTGTCGAACTTCTCTAGCTAAAATAAAAATAGGCCCTTCTTTATAAGTCAAATCTGTTTGTACTTGAATTTCTTGCACAGGAATCTTATGTGTATCATCAAACCGATATCTTCTGAACATCAAAACATGAAACACATCTTGTAACTTGGCCAACTCTTTAGGAAGAGCTAATTGATAAGCTACTAGTCTGACTCTCTTAAGAATCTCATAAGGACCAATATAACGTGGGCTGAGCTTACCTTTCTTCCTAAACTGAAGTAGTGTTTCCATGGCAATACTTTCAAGAATACCTTATCACCTAACTAATATTCAATATCTTTTCTTTTTAAATCGATATAGGACTTTTGCCTATCACTGGCAGCTTTCAATCTTTGTTGGATAACTTGAACTTTCTTTTCAGTATCTTTCACAATATTAGGCTCGATTATGTTGTTTCACTTAATTCAGTCCAATAAATCGGAGTTCTACACTTTCTATCATATAAAGCTTCATAAGGCACCATGCCAATACTAATATAATAACTGTTGTTGTAAGAAAACATCATCGGAGAAACATAGTAACCCAACTTCCTAGGAATTCTAACACACAACTCCGAAGCATATCTTCTAATATTTGGATAACCTGTTCAGATTGTCTATCTATTTGGGGATGGAAAGCAATACTAAACTTGACTTGATTACCCAAAGCCTTTTGCAGACTTTTCCAGAATCTCTAAGTAAATTAAGGATCACGATCAGAAAGAATAGATAGTGGCATCCTATGCAATCTCACTATCTCATTCATATATAGGTCTGCAAGCCTATCCAAAGAATAATCAGGACGAACAGGCAGAAAGTGAGCAGACTTGGTGAACTTATCAACAATCACCCATACAACATCATGCTTTCTCTAAGTGAAAGGGAGTCTATTGATAAAATCCATGGTAATGTTATCCTATTTCCATTGAGGAATAGAAATAGGATGTAACAAATCAGATGGAACCTGGTGCTCAGATTTAGCTTACTAACATGTCAAACATTTAGATACATAATCTACTACACCACGTTTCATACCTGATCACCAGTAATGTTGCTTCAGATCTTGATACATCTAATTTCCACCAGGATGCATTGTAAAGGCAGTATTATGGGCCTCAAACAATAACTTTCTCTTTAACTCATCATTGGCTGATACATACAATCGATCTTTGTAATACAAATCACCATCTCTTTTCATAGAAAAATCAGGCTGTTTGCCTTCCCGAGTCACCAAAATAAGTTGTTACAACTTATCATCAACTTTATGTGCAACACAAATTTCTTGCCTCAAGGTAGGCCTATCTTTCAATTGAGCTATTAAAGCTCCATCAAATATAAGTCTTTTTTCACTCTACTGTACTGACAAAGCCGAAATGGTCTTTCGACTTAAGGCATTAGCTACGACATTAGCCTTATCCAGATGGTAACCCACAATGCAGTAATCTTTAAATAATTCCAACAAATGTCGTTGTCTCATATTAAGTTCCTTTTGAGTAAGCAGATACTTCAAACTTTTATAATCAGTAAAAATCCTACACTTTTCACCATACAAGTAATGCCGCCATATTTTCAAAGCAAACACGACTGTTGTAAGTTCAAGATCATGTGTAAGGTAGTTCTATTTCTGAGGCTTCAGTTGCCTAGACGTATATGCAACTACCTTTCCATCCTACATCAAAACACAACTCGAACCATTTCTAGATGCATCACTAAACATAACATATTCCTTACTAGAAGTGGGTTGAGCCAATAAAAGAGCTTCAGTAAGAATTCCTTTCAGTTGATCAAAACTAGCTTGACATCTATCGAACCATTCATACGTCACTCCTTTTCGTAGTAGTTTAGTCAAAGTGGATGCTATCATCGAGAATCCCTTCACAAACTGACAATAGTAACCTACCAAACCCAAAAAACTCCTAACTTCTGTCACATTTTGTGGCGGCTTCCAGTTAACAATTGCTTCAATCTTATTGAGATCAACTAAAATCCCTTGAGAAGAAACAATATTTCTTAGAAAAGATACCTCATAAAGCCAGAAATCACACTTACTCAGCTTGACATATAACTGCTTTTCCCATAGGGTTTGTAACACAACCCACAGATGCTCAACATGATCATGCTTATTTTTGGAATAGACCATGATATCATCTATAAACACCACTACAAACTGGTTTAAATAGGGCCTAAATACTCTATTCATCAGATCCATAAATGCAGCTGGAGTATTAGTTAGCCCAAATGGCATCACCAAGAATATAACGTCCAAAATGGGTCCTAAATGTAGTGTTCGGAACATCCACATCCTTTACCCGAAGTTGATAGTATCCTGATTGAAGATCTATCTTGGAAAATACTCCTGCACCTTTCAATTGATCAAACAGATCTTCTATTCTTGGTAACAGATACTTATTCTTCACTGTGACTATGTGTAGTTCCCTGTAATCAATGCATATCCGAAGAGTACCATCTTTCTTCTTAACAAACAGAACCGGTGCTCAGGTGAGACACTAGATCGAATGAACCTTTTATCCAGTAGTTCTTACAACTGAACCTTCAACTCCTTTAATTCAGTAAGAGCCATCCTGTACGGTGCTCTGGATATAAGAGCAGTGCCAGGAATAACTTCAACAGACAACTCCAGTTTCCTTTCAAGAGGGAGTCTGGGTAACTCTTCAGGAAACACATCTGGAAATTCACTCACCACTGGAATATCTTGCAATTTACCACCCTCCTTTTTAGAATCAAACAAAAATGCTAGATAAGTTTAACATCCCTTCCTAAAGAACTTTCGAGCTTGAATAGCAGATACCACATTAGCTAGAGAAACAGTGCGGATGCGATATAATATTATTTTAGGCTGATCAGGCTTTCTAAGCACAACTATCTTAGCACCATAGTCAACCACTGCCTAATGCTTAGATAACCAATTCATACCCAAAATTAAATCAAATTCATGAACAGGCAATCTAATCAGATCTGCTATATAATTACTTCATTAGATCATAACAGGACAGTTTCTATGAACTTTATTAACTAACACTCTACTACCCAGAGGAGGTGGCACTTCAGCTTCACCTCGATTGACCCTAAAGAGTCCCGATATAGATGGACAAGATCGCACAGGATTATTACTCTTCGCAACCTTGTCAATGGCTTCATAAGATCTTTCCATATTTAAGTCTAAAAACAAAACATGGGACAACCCACATTAGGCCAAACACAACTCTTATATCTAAGTATAAGTAATAGTTAAACACTCGTTAAATCATAATCACCTAAACCATGCTCTGATACCAAACAATGTAACACCCACATACTCTCTGGGAGGATATGCAGATGTTACACAAAACATAACCAAAATAATCCAATACATACTATCAAGTTTAGAATTCCCTTACCTTCTTATCTTCAAATTTTAACTCCAAAGAACCAGCTAATGCAGCAAAAACTGAAACAACATTGCATTTGTCTAACCAGAATTATTTTTCTAGCACTTCCAACCAATCAACACACATCTAAAATAAAGGTGAAAGTAGGATGCTCTTAGCACCAAAAAGACAGCAGTATAGGAGATAATTTAATGTAGTTTTCTCGATGTAGTATCTTACTAAGATTCCAAGTGAAAATGATCCAAACTCCAACAAAATTTTAGAAGTTGAGAGGGAATGAGAGTTTTAGTAGAGAGGAGTAAAGTGAAAGAAGTGAAGAACATTCTAGCAGAAAATTTGCATCCTTTGGTTGCTAGGTGTCTTTAACATACTTAAGCATGTGTCAATTAACATGTCATGCCATGTAACACTTAATTATGCTGTCACCTTAAGATGCTGCCATTAATCGCCTACAAATCAGTCCATATGTCATTCTAAGGTTGGTCCACTTGTCATATAATAATTGGTCAATTTGTCCATTAATTACTAGTTCATTTGTTACTCATTTAACTATGCCAAATGTCACTCAATTATGGGCATAGTCATACTAATTTTCATGTACCAAATTGTCTTGCCACTTGACAATTTTTTTAGTCCAAATGTACATTTTAATACCTCAATTCTCTAATGGTATTAATTAATCCCAACTCACTAAGTATGATCTAACAACCAAAATTAAAGACATATGCAATTTAAAATCTTATCACAATTTCTAGTACATATACTTTCATGCATATGTAACATTTCAACTAGGGTATTTGAGGCCTTAAAGAAGACACGTGAGTGCCTATTGAGGTATTAAATTTTTTTGGTTTGTGGTCTTGTGGAGGGATGTATCGCTTGCTTGTTTTTTTAATACATGTACAAAATTTTAATTTCATTAATATAATTTATTTTTAAAAAATAAAATTATGGTAATTAAGAAAAAACATTGTGTTTATAATGTATATGAATTTAAGATATTTGTAATTAGATTATACATATAATTTTACAAATATGTGAAAAATAATATTAATAAAAATAAATAAATTATTGTTATTTTAAATTTCAATTATTATGATTTTTAGAGACTGATGTAAAATTATTGTGGTTATTATTTATATGTGAAACATCTGAAAATTATTGTTATTTTACATTAATTGTGATTATTATTTATTATTATGATTTTTTGAAGATGAAGTTGATATAAACTTATAAAGTATACAATACAACTGTACAATATAACAATTGATTATTTTTTAATTTTTTTAAAATAATGAACTATTTCATAAATTTAAAAAATTACTCAAAACGGTACTCGATATTAATCAGTATCGATATAATACCGTACTAAAACTTAATCTAACACTAAAATTGGTACGATATTCACGACTTTGGGTAGAAGCCTCGTCATAATGACTTGATTTTTGTTTTTGTGAGAAGCCTTCGTTCCCATTGAATATCCTTAAGGACCCGTCTGACGGAATTGGACCGGAGTTTTTTACGAGCATGGTAGGCCAACCGAAACACACTAGGAGTTCCTTAAATGTAATGTACAATTCACTAGGAAATTTATCACTGGACCTTCATCAGGGTTCCTTTATAAAAGTTCCCTCTTTTGAAAGATAAATCTGTTTGTTACGTTTAGAATGGTTATGTTCGTTTCATGGAGGGTTAATGTAAAAACAACTAGGTGTATAATCAGACTCCTATCCTTGTGTCCATATCCAAGCTTTCAGCTTTTAAATAGCCAACTGTACAAGCACCAGACCTTTCACCTTTCAGGCCTGTCTAGATCATCAAAGCCTTCCCGTTGGAATAGAAACAAGAAGCCAAATTTGAAAGAAGACGAAACTGAAAGCATTAACTCACTCTTTCAAGAGATTGCTGATATATTAGGAACTGACATTCGTGATAAGGCGTCGTCTGAGATATCTAATGAAACCCACTTGCAGGAGAAGGAGTTATTTGAGCAATTGAAAGATAGGGCATTACCTGTTTGTGAAAATGTTGAGCTGAATAAGGGGTTGATCCAGGAGGAGATTCCATCAACTCGCAAAGAGACCTCGATACGAGATACGATTGAAATAGATGTTAGCCCGATGGTTCACGAGATCACACGTATTGTTCGCGCCAAAAATGGAGCCTTTTCAATGGAGGACCGTTTCCAAGGTCTTGGTTTTCAGTTTGAACCTGAGGTTGTTGAGAAAGTGTTGAAGAGATGCTTTAAAGTGCCGCATTTAGCTCTTGGATTCTTCAATTGGGTGAAAATGAAAGATGGATTTTGTCACACGACTGAGATTTATAACACCATGCTGTATATAGCTGGAGAAGCGAAAGACTTTGGGCTGGTAGATAATTTGGTTGAGGAAATGGAGAAGAACTCGTGTGAAAAGGATATTAAGACTTGGACCATTCTTATTTCCCAGTATGGGAAGGCAAAGTTGACTGGCAAAGCCTTGTTATTATTTGAGAAGATGAGAAAATCTGTGCAAGAGCCTGACTTGAAAACTTACAAGATGTTAATACATTCTCTTTGTAATGTTGGAAAAGGTGAGGTAGCATGGGAACTTTATAAGGAGATGATCCAGAAGAGTATTGTACCAGATCTAAGTTTGTCCAAAATGTTACTAAACTGCATGGCAAAGTTAGAAGATGTTGATGCAATTAAATTTGTCTCTGAGAGCATGGTTGGTGTTTCAAAGATTCCTGAACGTGAAGTTCACCTTTGTGTACTCAAGAGTTTTTGCGTGGCTGGGAGAATTAAGGACGCTTTAGAATTAATCCGTGAGCTCAAAAATAAACAAACACCAATTGACAAAGAATTTTTCAAGACTTTGTTGAAAGGACTAGTTAAGGCTAATAGGATCACAGATGCTTCGGACGTAGCTGAGATAATGAGAACAATGAATATTGTTGACGAGAAGGTTTATGGGATTATGATTAATGGGTATTTAAGGAGGAAAGAAATTCCTAAAGCACTTGATCTCTTTGAAAACATGAGAGAATCTGGGTATCTGCCCACAACTTCGACCTACACAGAGTTAATGCAACAGCTTTTCCATGTAAGTCAATATGACAAAGGCTGTCAGCTATTCAAAGAGATGCTGGAGAGAGGGGCTGAGATGGATAGCATGGCAGTTATGTCCATGGTAATAGGTCACATTCGTCAAAGCCATATATCGGAAGCATGGAAAGTGTTTAAGACTATGGAGGATAAGGGAACCAAGTTCACTTGGAAACAGTACTTTATACTCATTAAGGAGCTTTGCAAAGTTTCAAAATCGGATGAGATGTGGAAGGTTTTGCATCATATGAAGGCTTCTGGGACATTCATTCATCAGGCAATATTCAAGTGGGCTATATCTTTCATGGAGAAAAGAGGTGATATGGATAGTATTAAAATTTTGAAACAGATGCAGGACGTTTGTAAATTTCACTTTTGTGACAGCCAGGCATCAAATAGTGATGTACTTGTGGGATTGGAACCCCATAAGGAGTCAATTCAATACAAACCAAAGCAAGAAAAGATGGAGAGCCATTTGTTCAAGCCACTTTCAAAGGCTTGTAATCAACAGGATTTACATGAAGTTTGTAGAATTTTATCTTCTTCAGAGGAATGGAATGTCATTCAAGAAGCACTGGAGAAAAGTGCCATTCAGTTCAAGCCAGAAGTTGTTGTGGAAATCATGCGTAATAGCAGGATGCATAGTAATATGGCATTGCATTTCTTTTCATGGGTAGGAAAGCGAAATGGTTATTTCCACACTTCCGAAACTTACAACATGGCTATCAAAATTTCAGGATGTGGGAAGGATTTCAGACACATGAGAGGCCTTTTCTATGAGATGAGGAGAAAGGGCAGCCTGTTAACACCAGATACGTGGGCAATCATGATAATGCAATATGGCCGAGCAGGTCTAACGGACATTGCTCTAAAGTTTTTCCATGAGATGAA
Source organism: Erythroxylum longipes (assembly GCA_027563885.1). Lineage (NCBI taxonomy): Eukaryota > Viridiplantae > Streptophyta > Magnoliopsida > Malpighiales > Erythroxylaceae > Erythroxylum > Erythroxylum longipes. The sequence goes on along the minus strand of JAOQMS010000005.1, from coordinate 39,085,071 downwards.
AGCCAGTGGTTTTAACCCAACTACCAGTACCTACAAGTTTTTGATTATCAGTCTTTGTGGGAGAAAAGGTAGGAAGACTGTTGAAGCCATTAAAATATTTCAAGAGATGATTCAAGCAGGACATATCCCAGACAAAGAATTGGTTGAAACTTATCTCCTTTGTTTAAGTGAATCTTGTAAGCTGTTAGAAGCCAGAAGATGCATGGAAACTCTCCAAAAAGTTGGCTTCACACGGACACACAGTTATTCTATGTACTTCAGGGCTCTTTGTCGTGCAGGCAGCTTGGAAGAAGCTTTATCATTGATCGATAAGGTTATGGCAGAGCAACCTGCATTGGCTCAGTATACTTATGGAAGCCTCATGCATGCCTTGCTACGTCAAGGGCGATTAGAAGAGGCATTATCTAAGATGGAAGCTATGAAACAGGCAGGTTTCCGTCCAACTGTTCATGTTTATACGTCCCTGATAGTCTATTTCTTCAAAGAGAGGCAGACGGAGAAAGCATTGGAAATTTTGCTGAAAATGCAGGACGAGGGTCACGAACTGACAATTGTTACTTATTCAGCACTTATTCGCGGTTACATGAATGTTGGCAATGTTGCAGAAGCTTGGAAAGTTTTCCATTCTCTGAAGCTGAAAGGTCCTATGCCTGATTTCAAAACTTACTCAATGTTCATTAGTTGTCTCTGTAAGATAGGGAAATCAGAAGAAGCTATGCAGCTATTGAACGAAATGATGGATAATGGGATTGTTCCAAGCAACATTAACTATCGAACTATATTCTTTGGGCTGAACAGAGAAGGGAAACGAACTTTGGCTCAGACTGTCCTGCAACAGAAGTCAGCATTGAAAAGAAAACGCAAGTTCTTAACTTTGTAACACTCACTGTCTCCAATTCTCCATTAAAGTACATGACTACATCTCTAGGACGAGATAGTCTGTACCAGAGCATCTGGCTAAATATGTGGACCGGATGCTCTGTGCCAATTCGTACAGACGATTACATCCGCTACATCTCCAAGTATATAATGTGTAGGTTGGGTTTCCCTTTGGAACTCCAAAAGTAAGCAATGTTGTTCACTAAGTAATGATATTTGAGATAATTAGATAATGCATTTGTAATTTCTAAGTGCGTACTAATTAATTTATTTATTGACTTGATTTGCTAAACAATATATGCAAAAACATATAATGCCTCAACCTAGTTGCTTGCTCACGGTTAACTAGTTCAGATGCTATCTTAACGCCCCCTTAAGAGTAATGATATTTTAACAAGCTCAGTCATTTATAACTCGATTTATAATTAAATATTTTATTTTAATCTTATTTATAATATTTGTTAATAAATAAATTAAAATATTTATTAAACAATTATCAAATTTATTTTTAAATAAAATATAAAGTAACAGATAAAAAGTAATAAATAAATAATTTTAACTATCAAAGATTCTTGTTCTTAAATTGCCACGCGTCACCTTTTCAAGGGTTTAACACTTTAACTACACGAAGCAACTCCGAAGCAAAGAAGTTTAAGAAGATGTCAGATTAAAACAAGGCATGTGCTAGATTTTGATTCTAGAGCGAGCGAGAAAGAGAGAAGAAGACTGAATTGACAATCTTGCCCTTTGGAATCTACTAAAACAACGATGGGTTGGGTATGGGTGGATGACGAATCGAGGTCAGCAGCCGGTGATGGCAACGAGAAAAACACGACCGTTGGCTTCAATATCAAGGAAGGATGCTCCACAAGGACGGTGGTAAGGTCACAGTGCAGAACCGAGGAGGTCGAGCCTGGAAAGTTCTTGAGGAAGTGCGAGAAAACAGAGGAGATTCTCAGAAACTGCGTCGGAAAGTAATTCTTCATCCTCTCTTTAATGGGATATTTTACTTGCCTTTTCTTTTATTGGTTATGTCTGTGATTGTGAAGGGTGAGGGTTACGTATTCCAATTTTCTCGACAGTCAATATTGAACCTAAGGTGTTTAATGTAATGTCTGAATGATATGCTGTCTTGTTTTTCAATATGATTGTGGGATTTGAATTAGGCCCGTTGAAGTGATCAAGTCCGACAAAGAGTACACAGAAGATGATGTCACGGACCTTGTTGTCTCTGGGGACCAGAAGTTAAAGAGCGGAGGAGGACCATTTGAGTTCTCTGGGCTTCGAGGTGATATTGAAGATATCGAACACCATCTCCAGAGGAGCTTCAACCATCTTCGAGGATTGGCTGAAGAGATGAAAAGGAGTGTTTTTGATGTTTTTGTCGATTTTTATGATACTAACACTTCATCTTCAGCGCCATCATCGTCTACCCGGCGAGAAATACCAATCGAAGACTCCCACAAACGGAGAGGGCGTGACTCTGGAGGGGTTGATCTTACTGGTTTGGGTAGAGATGTTTGATGCAGATATTATTAGCAGGCAATGATGTAAGGTTCTAAATAAGGGAGTCCATCTGGTAATTAGGTGATGTGCTGAGCATAACTGGTGCAGATTCATTTGTACAAGCTTCGCTATGGATTCTAGATTCTACATAAAGACATTTTTGCTTTTACCTAATAAAATCAGTTAGTGAATGCTTAACTTAGTTGGAGAAATACTATGCATGCATGCACTATGAGTCTATGACCTTTTTATGCTTCCCCATTTCACTGCTTTCATGTGCTAATTAATGTTGGGGGATTTACGTTTTGGATTGAATGGCTGTGTAGGAGAGGGATCCAGCACTTCTGATTACATCAAGTATGTGTATCAGTATCTCAGTGAACAGATTGTGAGTGGAGAAGACATATTAAACTGCTTGAGCTTGACATAAAGCAAGAAAACTAGGATGGAATCTTGTTTCCTTAATCAAGCAAATAAACAAGAAAAAGCAGATGTCAGCTTGCATCCCCTACTTTGTGATCGTATGATAACATTTTTAATGCTATTTTGCATCCTTAATTTCTTTTTTCTCTGCGACTGTCGAGCATCAAATTTAAACGTGAAAATGTTAATTGTTTTATTATGTACGTTGGAAAATAAATGATATTGGGTACGAACATAAGTGATGTAAGTACTTACTTTCTACGTGGTACTTTCTACGTGCAAGTGCTCCTCACTCTTCGCTTTGAGAAATATAATGGACGGGAAGTATATATTAGTCACATTTTCATAATTGTAGGGGAATTTTAACAAAATCTTATTATTATGGACTAACATTCCATTTTTTATTTAACCTACTGATTGATTCAATAGAGTTAACTAGTTAGTGGCCGACTAACTGGTTGGTTTGATCATATATTAAAATGTTTATTTTGTAAAACTGGTTATAACTTATAGAACTGTTTCAGTCAGTCCAGTTTGGTGGAGGAGGATTGGCTTCAGTTAAACTCCTCTTCTTTATCAGAGCAATCCTTAATTCAATTGCTGCCTGTTTTATGTCGGCTCGTAATGGCGAGATCAACTAATTCTCTTGTTCTTTTTCTCTGTCTTCTGTTTCTGTATTTGGTGATTTCATATTAAGTGAAGAAAGAAAAGAGAGCTAAATTAACCGGTTGAAAGTCGAGTAGTTTGTTGAGTTGCCTGTAAATAGTTGGTATTCGATGAAGAATTGGGTTAACAAGGATAGCTATGGTAAAATCTGGTCAACTTCTTGCAGAATAGTCTTTCATCAGCAGATAAGAATTTTGTATGTCTTGATCGAATCACACTCTCTATCCTTTCAGCTCAGCTACTTATATGAGTCGATTTTGATTTTTTTGTTTTGGAAGGTCGCCCAGGGACTAAGGTAGCTTGAGGTTGACTTAACAACAGTAGATAAATTGGGAAGAGAACAATTTATGAGCTCACCATTGAAGAGTAAAGGACAGAGAAAAATTGAGGAAGAAGATTGTATTAGATTTTTATTTCTTACCCAGTTTTTTTACAATCACAGTATTTATAGAGCCAACACATCAAAACAAACAAAGCTTCAACGTAACAGAAAACAAAAAATAACAGAAGGAATAACCACCCATGAGCTAGTAAAATAACATACTAACACCCAACACCTAAATTTTATTTTATTTGCCCTGTATCAACACTCCCTCCCTTGAAAAATCCTTGTCCTCAAGGATTGAAATGAGGATGACGCTTCTGAAGGTCCCAAAGATATTCCCAAGTGTTATCTTCTGGAGGTTGACCTTGCTACTTAACAAAAACCTGAGTCACAGCACGTCTACCCAGCTTGACAATTTGTCGTTCAACAATTGCTTCTGGTTCGGGAATGGATGAAGTATCACGCATAAAGGTAGGAAGGTCAGCTTGCATAGCCAATACATCGTGACATTTCTTCAATTGTGTGACATGAAATACAGAATGGATTTGTGATCCTGGAGGTAGTGCCAACCGATAAGCAACAACCCCAATTTTGTCGATGATCTTGTAAGGCCCATAATATTTCGGAGCTAATTTTTCATTCACCCTTCGTGCCGCTGTCATTTGACTATAAGGCTGTAATTTGAGGTAACAATCACCCATTTCGAAGTACCTATCACATCTCTTATGGTTAGCCATTTGGCGCATTCGATGTTGAGCTTGGGACAAATGCCATTGGAGAAGTTTGATCGTTTCCTCTCAGGCTGTCAAGCTACGGTCTAAAGCTTCAATATTAGTCTTACCTGGTAAGTATGGAGGGTGGAGAGGAGGAGCATAGCCATAAAGAGCCTGGAAGGGGGTTGTTTGAGTGGATGAGTGATGATTGGTGTTATACCACCATTCGGCTAAACCGAGCCATTTACTCCAAGAGCTCAGGGAATCACTACACATGCAACGTAAATATGTTTCGAGGCAACGATTGACAACCTCAATTTGGCCGTCAGTTTGTGGGTGGTACACGAACGAGCGTAGTAAATCAACTCCCTGAAGCGTGAAAAGTTGAGTCCAGAAATCACTTAAAAAGGTAGGATCACGATCACTCACCATGGTAGACGGAAGACCATGAATCTTAAATATATTGTTCATATAAGCCTGAGCCACTGTAAGAGCCGTGTAAGGGTGCTTAAGAGCAACAAAGTGAGCATATTTTGTGAGCTGATCCACCACCACCAACACCAAAGGCTTACCAAAGGAGTTAGGCAAGCCTTCCACAAAATCAAGACTTATATCAGCCCATGGAGTATGAGGAATAGGGAGTGGCTGGATAGGTCCCGAGGCAGCCACATTTTCACCTTTGCAACGCTGGCAAACATCACAAGCTTGAATACCTTCCAATAAAAAAGGCCTTTGACCCTTTGCAAGGTTACATCACGTCCCGAATGCCCACTAGTAGGTGAACTGGGAAGCCAATCGAGAATAATTTTTTTCAGTGATTCATCATTCCAACCACTAGCTTCCCTTTATGCCTTAGCTCGCCATTACGAAAGGAAAACTTAAGATGAGACCCAGGCTGCTGTAGTAGAGCTTCGATCAATGCCTGTAGTTGTTGATCAGTTTCCCAACCATTTTTTATTACTGCCAAGAGATCAGTGGGGGCTGCTATAACGGCTAGACAAAGTATTTCAGAGTGAGTGACAAGAGAAAGTGAATCGGCAGCAACATTTTCCTTCCCCTGCTTGTACTGAATAACAAATTCGAACCCCATCAACTTAGTGAGCCAAACCCGTTGCAATGGTGTAGAGACCCTTTGTTCAAGTAGGTATTTCAGACTTTTTTGATCAGTGCGAATCACAAAGGGCTTGCCAATAAGATAGAACTTCCACTTCTTGATTGCGAAAATGAGAGCTAACAATTCACGTTCATAAACTGAGTACCCTTGATGAAGAGGACTAAGGCTCTTGCTAATATAAGCAATTGGGTGATGATCTTGCATTAAAACAGCCCCTATTCCATGACCTGAAGCATCAGTTTCAACAACAAACTGCTTATCAAATTTTGGTATAGCCAACACCGGGGCAGAAGCTAGAGCATGCTTAAGTTCATTAAAGACATTGGTGGCTGAATCATTCCAGTGAAACCCCTCTTTCTTCAAAAGATCAGTCAAGGGCTTAGCAATACGTCCATAACCTTGAATAAACCGGTGATAATATCCCGTGAGACCAGGAAAACCCCGAAGCTCTTTAAGGTTAGAAGGGATCGACCAACCCTGGACAGCAGAGATCTTAGTTGAATCGGTTGATACACAGCCATGAGAGATGGCATGGCCTAAATATTCTACTTTTATGACAGCAAAAGCACACTTGGATTGCTTCAAGTACATATTATTTTCACGGATTTTAGTAAAGACCATAGTGAGGTGCTCAATGTGTTGAGAGAGTGATTCACTGTATACTAGAATGTCATAAAAAAAAACCAATACAAATTACCGGTTATACTGACGAAAAATATCATTCATGAGAGCTTGAAATGATGATGGGGTATTGGTGAGACCAAATGGCATCGCAAGAAACTCATAGTGGCCGGAATGAGTTTTAAAAGCTGTTTTGTAAACATTCGAAGGAGACATACACAATTGGTGATACCCAGAGCGGAGATCGAGCTTAGTGAAAATAGTTGCCTGCCCCAATTCATCAAGTAACTCTTCGATAATCGGGATAGGAAATCTATCCTTGATTGTTTGCTTATTGAGCTCTCGAAAGTCCACATATAACCGCCATGACCTGTCTTTTTTCCCTACCAACACAACCGGAGCAGCGTAGGGGCTTGTGTTGGATTGTATAACACCCTTATCAAACATATCTTGCACTGATTTTTCGATGATACTCTTCTGGAAAGCTGGGTAACAATACGGCCTTCTGTTCACCGATTTAGAGCCCGAAATCAATGGAATTTGGTGATCAAATCCCTCACGAAATGGAGGTAACTCCTTTGGTTCTTCAAAAAAAATCACCAAACTGATTTATGAGTTGCTCAATGAATATAGGCACATCAAGGTTAGCAGTAACATTAATAGAAAACAAAGAAATAGTTTCCAAATTGTTGCCCCTGAATTTTCTTTCTCCAGAACATGAAGCATGGCTAAGTGGGGTTATGATCTAGAGCACGTGACACTGACTTCCCTTTTATGGCTTTCATAGTAGCAAAATTTGATCCCCGCAGAACATGGCGTGCCATTATAAAAGAAAGCCATGGTAAGTTTTTGGAAATCCCACAAAATCAGCCCCAAGGTTTTAAGCCATTGTACACCCAACACCATATCACAAAACCCCAATGGCAATATCATAAAGTCCACCTTGAAACAAGAATTTTGCAATTTCCATGAAATTTTTTTACATTCAGCTTTAGTAATCAACGTACCCCCATTCGCCACCAAAACGGGTAAGGGCTTTGTGGATTGCAAAGGATACCCCAATTTAATGGCCATTGCCTCATCGAGAAAATTGTGAGTACTTCCACTATCAATGAGTATATGAAGTACCATTTTGTTGTGGTAGCCCGTGACCCTCATAGTTTGAAACTTAGTTGACCCGATTAAAGCATGAACCGAAATGTGCAAATCACCCTCATCATCCAGTTCATTAGACTCCCCCACAGCTACTTCCTCCTCTTTAATTGCCTCTCCATCACCTTCAAGTACGCATAGTTGGGCTCGTTTGTGTTTGAGGTGGTGGCCTGGCTCATCACGAATAAAGCACAACCCTTTTGCTTTCTTTTCTTCAATATCGGTTGGGCTAAGTCTCTTAGGCGGTTTGTCTATAAAGGGTGATTGGGATTTTTGTGGGTTATTTATGGGTTTATTTGTGGTAGGTGTGGGATTTGGTGGTGGTAAACGTAACGGGACAGTGGGTTTAGGGAAGGTTGAATTTGTGGAGGTCTAAATTTTTTGTGGGAATTTTCGGATTGAAGGGGGCTGTAGGCTAGATGCCTCATAGAGTTTGGCCAACTGTGCCGCTTGTTGAAGGGTACTCGGTTTAAACATTCTCACATGCATTTAGGTATTGTGTTTTAGATCGGTGAGAAAAATGCTAAGAGCATGTTCGATGGGTAAATATAAACAGGCAAGGGTCAACTCAAACTTATCATAATAGTCTTGAACCGAATGGTCTTACTTCAAACTCACCAATTCAGACATCGGATAATCATATAAACCCCCAAAATGTTGGGTGATGTCCAAGATATATTTGGGCCATCCCGGGTACATTTCCGCCTTATTAGCCATATAAGTTCTATGCCATTGCAAAGCTTGCCCCTCTAAATGCACCGATGCAAGGCGAACCTTGGTCTTGGGAGGAGTATTATCAATAGCAAAAAATTGCTCACAACGATATAACCACTCTTTCACATAAGTTCCATCAAATTTAGGAAACTCTATTTTCGATAATCTAGTGAGCAATGAATATTTATCATCAGATCGTGAGAAATTACCTCCACTTTCCGATTGGCTACCATCACCTCTGTTCAGAGGTGGCTGTAAATTGAGAACCCCTAGTGACTGCTGGATTGCCTCCACCACGAGAGTACCTATTTCTGACTTCAAAAACTCCAATTTCCGATCAAGCTCCCGTTCCCGTTGTTGATTTTGCTCGTCCATCTTCCTCACTGTTTCCTCCAATTCTTGAAGAGTGGATCGTGTCATGGTCACCACCTACAGTCAAAGGTCGTAGTTCTAACACCAATGATACGAGTCGATTTTGATTTTTTTGTTTTGGAAGGTCGCCCAGGGACTAAGGTAGCCTGAGGTTGACACAACAACAACAGATAAATTGGGAAGAGAACAATTTATGAGCTCACCATTGAAGAGTAAAGGACAGAGAAAACTTGGGGAAGAAGATTGTATTAGATTTTTATTTCTTACCCAGTTTTTTTACAATCACAATATTTATAGAGCCAACACATCAAAACAAACAGAGCTTCAACGTAACAGAAAACAAAAAATAACAGAAGGAATAACCACCCATAAACTGGTAAAATAAAAAACTAACACCCAACACCTAAATTTTATTTTATTTGCCCTGTATCAGCTACTGTGTTGGAATGCTTCAATTTGGGTGAGTTGGAACTCGTTTTCTATCATTTGAGAGTCGTGTCACGGCTTTTGGGGTTGATTTTTCTTCTTAATTTAGTCTCTCTCTTTGTGGTGTTAAAAACGTGACGTGCACTTATGCAATTGAGAACTATATACGGGTGATGACTAACAAAAGTCGATCTTATTTATTTACTTTTTTTGGTGAAAACCAACTGCTATTCGGTGCCATATGGGCAACCAACTAATTCGGATTCGGGCCAGGCAGGACCTTTTGTGGGCAGCAAAGCTCTCTCTTACAAGTTTTAATGCGATTATATTCCTAAGACTTGAATTTAAGACTTTGGTTAAGGATGGAGGAGCTTTTGTCACTCCACTATAGCCCTCGTGGGTAAAAGTCGATCTTATTCATCACTACGACACACCCACCAATTGAATGCCTAACGCTTTTTTAACTTCTTGTTTGATTAAATCCTCAAACTTGTCCTTTTTAATTACAATTATCACTAATTATGAATGGTTTTAAAAATCTAACTGGAAGTTAAATCAGTAAAATAAGAACTTTAAGGTATAAAAGGTTCAATCGGTATTAAACTGTTATAAAACTGACTCAAGATTAAATAAAATTAAACATTTAAAATATGCTTGAAAAAGATTATCCTTATTTTTTGATTAAAATAAAAAATGTTAACTGATCAATTTTAATAACAAGAATTATTAATATTCTTAATTTTTTATTGACATTATGAAAATTTAATTTTCCTATGATGCATTAGTTAAATATTAGTTAATATAGACTAGAACTTAGAAATCGTAAACCTTTTCCCCTATTAATTTGATATTCAATATGTTTTTTTGACATTATATTTTCTTCTTTCAGCAATTCAATTTTATTTTGCTACTATTTTTGGCAGTGATTTTGTTTCATAAAAGAAGAATTAACATTTTTTTATTTTTGGATGTATATTAAATTACTTAATAAATTAATAATTCCAAGACAAAGAAGTGACTCATTTGTTGCAGGTAACTCTGAAAAGAAAGGAGAAGAAAAATAAACTTTTTGGGAATTGAGAAATATATCTTGAAGAAGAAGAAAAAAACATAGCTTCATTTATTCATTCTGTCTTTCTCTGTACAAGTGTAGGGGTATTTATAAATTTATGCTACTAAATTTGTTATAACAAAACAAATAAATTTTTTTTATATATTTAGCAGTAGCAGAAAATCTAGCAGAAATATCTGTTGTAACCTCCTCTGTCCTTTCCTGCAATATGTTCTGCGTCATTCGTCTTAAATAGAATCTGTTGGTAATTCTGTTGAGAACAAAACATTGTCATTCAAGTGTTGTTTCAATATGCATAACACGACGTCATTGCTTTTATTTACCCTTTCTCTAATACTACGTTGCATTGTTCTCTCGTTTCTTTATGCACGTCTTAACGGCAAATGAAGTCAGAGGCATATGTGAACTTTGAGACCCCTTGCAAGATGGAGAGTATTGGTTCTTGAATCCCATCTTAGATAAAAGAAGATGATGAGTAGAAACAGGCAGAGCTTTGGTAAAAATATTTGCCAATTGATTACGACTTGAGATAGGAAGAAGATGTATCAAACCCTGTTGTATCTTTTCTCAAACCAGATGATAATCCATTTCTATATGCTTTGTTCGTTCATGGAAAACTGGGTTTTTAGCTATGTGTATGGAGGACTGATTGTCACAGTAGATTGGAATAGGTTGAGTAAGTACAACGCCAAAATCTCTAAACAAGTAATGTATCCATTGGACTTCACAAGCCAGTGACGCTAGTGCTCTGTATTCTACTTTTGCTGAGGAACATGAGATTGTAGATTGCTTCTTTGCTGTCCAGATGATGAGAGAACGTCCCATAAATACACAATAACCTGTGATAGACTTTCTAGTGTCTGTGCATGATCCCTAGTCTGAGTCTAAAAAACCTTGCAGCTTGATTTTTGTCTTTGCAGGATAAAACAATTCCTGTCCAGGAGTGGTCTTTATATAGCTCAGTATTCTATGGGCAGCCTTCATATGATCTTCACTTGGAGAAGCCAAAAAATGTGAAAGTTGTTGGACTGCAAATGTTAAATCAGGGTGAGTAGTGGTTAGATACAAAAATCTCTCGATCAAGCATCTATAACTTCTGATATTTGTCAGAGGTTTTCCTGAATTGAAGGATAGTTTTAAATTGACCATCATGGGTGTGTGCAGAGGTTTGCTACTAAGGAAACCAGTCTCTTTCAGTATCTCCATAGCATATTTCCTTTGATTCAAGTTGATTCCTTTGTCTGAACGAATGATTTCTAATCCAAGGAAGTATTTCAGCTCACCAAGATCCTTGATCCAAAATTTGAAATCCAAGAATTCCTTGATGCAATTTACTGCATTAACATCATCCGAGGCCACTACTTTGTCATCCACATAAACTAGCAGAATCACATAGCTTCCTGGGGTCTTGCAAATGAATACAGAAGGATATGAAGCAGCAGCTAAGAAACCTTGACTTGTGAGTGCCTTTGAAAGCTTTGCAAACCATTGATGAGTTGCTTGTTTTACCCCATACAAAGACTTGTTTAACTTACACACCTTCCCTTTATCTGAACATTCAAAACCTTAAGGAATCTCCATATACACTTCTTCATTCAGATCTCCATGCAAGAAGGCATTATTAATGTCCATTTGTTCCAAATACCCCTTTAGCAGCTGCAAGAGCAAGTAATGTTCTCAGTGTTGTCATTTTTGCAACTGGAGAAAATGTTTCCAGGAAGTCAAGTCCTTCTTGTTATGTATATCCTATAGCTACCTAACATGCTTTACATCTTTCAACTGAACCATCTGACCTATACTTTATCTTATAGACCCACTTGCATCCCACTGTGCTTTTCACTTTTGGTAGGTCTGTGATTTCCCAGGTATTGTTTTGTTGTAAGGCAGCAAGCTCATCCTTCATAGCTTTTCTCCAACATTCTAAATTAATGGCTTGGTTATAGGTTTTAGGTTCACAAAGAGTGGTAATGGATGAGTAAAATTGTTGTTGAGCTATAGGTAAGTGGTCATAAGATAAAATAGTGGATAAGGTATGAGGAGTACCTAAAGAATAGTACGTCCAATCCTGAAAGTCTTTACCAAGCTGTCCAACACAATTCTCACAATGGTAGTCATTAAGATAAGCAGGTGGTTTTCTTGCTCTAGTCGACCGTTTGAGTTCTTGTACTGGTATTTCTGATGGCAAGGTGTTTGTGTCATAAGTTTCAGGTTCTGATGAAGAAGTATTCGTCTATGGTGGTGGTGTAAAAAGATTAACATAATCTGTAGTGCAAGAAGGAAGTATAGGCTGTATAACTGTTTTGGTGTCTTTGAAGGGAAAAACTATTTCATCAAAGGTTACATGTCTTGGTATGAAGAATTATTATTTGTGCAAGTTAAAGAGTTTGTATCCTTTTATTCCATGAGTGTATCCAACAAAAATGCATTTTCGTGCTTTAGAATTAAATTTCTTTCTGTTCCATTTGAGTGTGGATGCAAAACACAAGCAACCAAAAACTTTGAGATGTGAAAGATTGGGAGGCTTTGGGTAGAGTTTTTCAAACAGTGTTTTATTTTGAAGACTGGTGTTGGTATTCTGTTAATGAGATACACAGCATGACTAATGCACTCTTTCCAAAAGCTAACAGGTAAATGTGCTTGGAATAGCAAGGCTCGAGCTACATTAAGCAGGTGTTGGTGTTTTCTTTCAACAATAACATTTTGTTCAAGAGTTTCAACCCAAGAATTTTGATGTATGATGCTATGAACTGAATAGTAATGACTTAACTTGAAATCATGTGCTTGATCAGTTCGGATTACTTTGACTGTAGAATCAAATTAGTTCTTAACCAGATTGCAAAAGTGTGGAATGAGGTTTTGAACTTCTGATTTTTGTTTTAGGAAATAGGTCCAGGTAACTCTGGAATAATCATCTACTATGGTGAGAAAATAACGATGTCCTGAAAAAGATGGAACTGAATTTGGTCCCCAAACATCTATGTGAATCAATTCAAAAGGTTTTGAAATATAAATTTTACTCAAAGGAAAAACAAGTTACTTGTGCTTAGCATAATGGTAAACATCACATGTTTCAAAGCTTGGAACAGAAATGGAATTTTTATACTCCTTTAGTCTTTTGATTCTAGAAATTGAGGAGTGTTCAGGTCTAAGATGCTAGATATTTGTTGTTAAAACTAAGGTTGGAATAGTAGGTATTGATAGTCTTGGTTTGGTGAGGAAGTAGAGACCATTGTGTTGTTCAGCTTGTCCAAGGGTCTTTCGGTCCTGAAGGTCCTGTATAACACAAAGATTGGATTTGCAAAATAGACAATATGGAGAAGCTGAGGTTAGTTTACTGACTGATATCAAGTTAAAACTGAAGGAAGGAACAAGCAAAACATGATGCAATGTCAAAGTGCTTGACACTTCTATTGTTCCAACGTGTGTGGTCAAGAGTTTTTGTGAATTTAGTAGGTGAACAAAAATATTTGCAACAGGTTTGTAATCTTTGAATAATTTTTTTGAGTAAGTTATATGATCCGTGGCTCTAGTGTCCAGAATCCAACTGTTAGATGACAGACTATTACCTGCACATTCTGGTGTTGGATTGAAGGCTGCTGTCAATGCATTGACACAACTGTTACTAGAGGTGCTAGCTTCTTTTGCAGATCCTCCAGTTCCTTGCATCAAGTCTACAATATGTTTGTATTGCTCTTGTGTGATCATAACGCCATCTTTTTCTTTCTTCGCTTGACCAGACTCTGATCCTTTTCTGAATTCATACTTGTTGCAGCATTAATACCAGTCTTTGGTTTGGACTTATATCCTTAAGGGTAACCATGCTTCTGGAAACATTTGTCAATTGTATGTCCATGATTTCCATAATAAGTACAATATGGCCTCTTCCAATTATTATTGAAATTCTTCTTCTGTGAGCTCCCTAAGTTTTGACTTGAATTCACCAGACTTTCTTTAACTAGGAATGCATTAGTTTCAATATGTTCAATAGCATTTGAATGAAGGCCAAATTGTCTTTCCTGCTGAACAACTAGAGCAAAAATTTTGTTGCTAGGATGTAAGGGATCCATCAACATTAGGTTAGATATGACAGTTGCATAAGTTTCATTAAGCCATTTCAAGAATCTTATGGCATAATCAGTTTCAAAAATGTTTCATATTCTGTTTGACAGATTGCAGCCACATTTTTCAGCACAAATACAAGTAGGAATTGGCCTCAGATTATTCAATTCATCCCAAACTATCTTAAGGCTAGTGAATTAATCAGTGACAATGCTAGTACCTTATTTTAGGCTTTAAATTTCTTCTTGTAAGTCAGAAATTCTGAAGCTATCACTTTGTGCAAACCTATCCTTTAAATCCCTCCATACCTCATATGCACTATCTATCTATATCACAGATTGTGAAATAGAAGAGCTCACGAAATGCAGTATCCAAGAATGAACAAGAGTGTAACATCTTTCCTATGTTGGCTGAAGAGGATCTGCAGCTGTCGGCTTCAATATGGAACCATCAATAAAGGGTAGTTTATTCTTTAATTGAAGTGCCATCTTCATGGCACGATGCCATAAATGATAATTTGTATATGTGAGTGGAGGAGTAACAAGGACTAAATTGGGATTTTCTGAAGGATGAATGAAGTAGGGACTAGAGGGTTGCTCTTGAAGAGGAACAAGAGATGCTATCAGTAAGGTTGATGGATTTTCAACAGCAATTCTTGTACTACCACTTTCCATTGATATATGTTCAGAAAATCAGAGTCGTAAGCTAAAATTCTTTCTCTGATACAATGAAAAGAAAGGATAAGAAAAATAAACTTTCTAAGAATGAAGAAGGATATCTTGAAGAAGAAGAAGAAAAAAATTAAAGCTTCATTTATTTATTCTGTCTTTCTCTGTACAAGTGTAGGGGTATTTATAAAGTTATGCTACTGAATTTGTTACAAAAAAACAAACAAAAAAATTTGTTATATATTTGGCGGTAGTAGAAAATCCAGCAGAAAAATCTGTTGTAACCTCCTCTGTCCTTTCCTGTAATCTGTTCTGCGTCATTTTTCTTAAACAGAATCTATTGGTAATTCTGTTGAGAAAAAACATCGTCGTTCAAGTGTTGCTTCAATATGTATAACACGATGTCATTGCTTTTATTTACCCTTTCTCTAATAATTCATTGCTTTGTTCTCTCGTTTCTTCATCCACGTCATGCACGTCTGAACTATAAATGAAGTCAGAGGCATATGTGAGCTTTGAGAGACACTAATCTAATATATTTAAGTATAAAAACTGATGGGGTTTATGCAACTCAGAATTCAAGATCTAGTATTAAAAATTCTTTAAAGAGTTTCTTTGAGTCATAACAAGTTTTGCAATTAAAATTTTCCAAATGAGCTTTCTGATTGAATGATAATTTATCATTCAGATCAAATAGTATACTTTAATTAATTTAACAATATGTTGTTATAATAAAGAGGATTAATTCCTTTTTAATTGAGATGCATGCAAAATTCGTGTGTTGTTAATTTCTTTAACAACTTAAGTTTCCTTTTTTTTTCAATGAAAATATAATCATCTTTTATATTGAATATATATACTACAATTATTCTTTTCATAATAGAAGAATTACATTTGTTTTTTCATATAATTCGTAAATATAACTTTATCAAAGCAAATATAACTTCACTTTTTTGAACCACAAGTCCATAAAACATTAAACAACGGTGCCATCTTTCAAAAATAATTAAAATTCTTCACTATATAGATCTTCCTTGAATACTCCAAAAACAAAATAAAATTCTTATCAATAGAATTATGCTTTTCTTTTTATAATGAATCTACATTAAACATGAATTCATTATCATTAATAAAATTACTTGAATATTGTCTTAAGACATACGAAATTTAATATTTAATCAAGTCTCTAAAATATGTTATATGATTCTAATATAAAGGAAAGTCGACATACAAAAGAGGATATTGTAATTTTTACTTTCAAACTTATGCCCTTGATAACATTTTCTATAAATAAGATCAATGTGATGTGGATAATCTCCTGAAAGAGCACAAATCCTTTAATGTGCTAATTTTGTTATTGGATTCAAACCTGTTCTTCAAGGTATGGCGATATAAATGAGATCCTCCTTTACTTATATCCATCATCATATAAGTAACTTCTTACCTTTTAAGGTATATATGTTAGACTTTCGAAAAAGGCAAGTATTTAACATACAGACAAACTAATAAGATTAAATGTGTACGATGATCAGTAATACAAATTATGTGCGAACTGATTATTTATATGTTAAAGGAATCCTTCTCCTTTATTATTTTGTCAACTAATATAAGCAACTACCCAAATAATTGTTTTTTTTAATAAAGGTAATTCATTGAATGAAATAAATGAAAATACATATTGACACAAAAGCTAGCAAGTTAAAACAAATCAGCAACTCTTAGGCAAGACTATACAAGGCATAGAACAAACTAAGTATCAGGTTATTTTAGAATGACAACAAATCAGTTTAAAAGACATTCTAGTCCATGAGGATTTTGTTTCTGAATTTATGCTTATCTTTGTATAGCTATGAGTGCATTCTAATACTATTGAAAATAGAATTCAAAAGGACTTATGGAGAGTTGGAAGCTGATCTAAAAATTCTGCCATTTCTTTCGTTCAGAATGCCAGCAACAGTGTATGAAATGGATATGAAAAAAATAAACGATTCCCCTCAATGAATAAATCTGATTTGAGTACTCCATGTTGTGATATCAGACCAATCAATTGGAAGATTAAAAATGCCACAATGTGCCAATATGGATTTCCAGATAGTAGTTGAATAAGAGCAAGAGAAGAAGTGATGATCATAAGATTCATCATGAGTTCGACATAGGGAACACCAATTAGGAATCACAGAAATTTACCAATCTTGTCCATTATAGCCAACTTTAGTTTAAAAGCTTGCCAAAGAGAGTGTGCATGTCTGGAATTATGATTCTTGCACCATACCACCTAGCACCACGCAACTTGGGGGTGCTCTATTCTGTAAGCCAACTTGGTTGACCTTGTAGAGAAAATTCTAGGTTATTTTAATGTCCATAAAGTTCTTTCTAGTTTTCCTATTAAAGTAAAGATGGAGATTGATTAAGTTAAACTCGAAAAGCAAATAGTGTTATGGAGTACCAGAATTGTGGTTCTTGAAAAGCTGGAGATCTAGCACTGAATGGAGGGGCTCCTGATTAAACCATCGGTTTGTCCAGAACTTGAAAACTTCTCCATTGCCTGTTAGGAATTTGTAGTGAGACTTAAGTTTATTCCTATCCTTTCCAATGTACTTTACCAAAGATTATGCATTATTGGGAATGGGGAAATCCCGCAAAGACTTATCTTAAATGTAGAAAACATTAATCCATTTCACCCATAGGGATTGCCTATCTCGGATCAACTTATAAATCTTCTTAGTAAGCATGGAAAGATTCATCAACTTGGTGTTCAAGATACTTATACCCCCTTGCTTCTTAGGCAAACACATATCTGCCTATTTAACCTTTCCTACTTTGAATTCGATTCTATATCTAGGCCAAAGAAAGTACCTTAGCATTTTGTCAATTCTTTTGATAATATATTTGGGAAAGACTAGCTAAGATACCTAGTGAACTTTCATGGAAGATAGGATTGAATTGATGGGTTGAGCTTTGCTAGCTATTGATAGTTCCCTGTGGCTCTAACAACTGATTTTGTTTGTAATTATGTCTATAAGGTATTTGTAATCACTAAATGAGGGATTCACAGTTGAAATCAGTATACCAAAACAGAAAACTGGTAGTTGCTAAATTTTGGAACTAGAAATAGAAGAAAGAGTAGAAGTTATGCTGGAAGCACTTCTGCAGATGTAAAGGGCACTCTTATTATAGTTGATAGACAAACCAGACATGTTGGTGAATAAATGGAGAGTATTTTTGAGTGAAGTGATAGAATTACAATCATCCTTAGACAATAAGAATAGGTCATCAACAAAACTCAAACTTATAATGTTAAGCTTTTTGCATTTACCATGATACCTGAATTTGGGATCTTTGTCCACTACTCTGATTAGTAGTCTATTAAGAACTTACATATATCATGAGAAGAGATAGGAGATAGTGAATCCCCCTGTCTGATTCTTTTTCCTCCTTTGATTGTCTTTGTAGGAATCCCATTTATTATTATTTTGAAAGAAACTATATTGAAGCATTGTTGTATCCAATTGATGAAGGTTATTAGAAATCTAAATGCATAGAGCACATTGTAATGAAATTCCAATCTAACATATCATATGCCTTTTAGAAATCCACTTTTAAGGCGTAGTTCTTATAAACTCTTTTCTTGGAATAATTTCTGAAAAGTTCTTACACAATTGAAATGTTGTCTCAAATGGATCTTCTGGGAATGTAGGCATCTTGATTGTGATCTATGTATTTTGAGATGACTACTTTTAGTCTTAGTGCTAATAATTTAGAGATAACCTTGTAAATAGTGTTGCAACAAGAAATTGGTCGATAATCCTTAAAGCTAACAAAAGTATTCCCTTTAGGAATCAAAGTAACAAAAGTGTTGTTAATTTCTTTTAATAGCTTACCTTTGTTGAAGAACTCTAAGACAACATCCACTACTATCTTGTTGGTGATATGTCATGTTTTGAAGAAAAAGTTAGCATTGAATCCATCTGGGCCAGAGGCTTTTTAGGGTGTAAGGTTTTGAAATCCTGATTAATCTTTTGAATGGTGATTGGAGCTGATAGAGCATTGAAATCCTGATTAGTAATTGGATTTCGATCAATCTCTTTGATAAATTTAGTAGAAGATCTAGAAATGGAAGCTTAACCAAGGAGATTTGTGAAATGTTCCTCCTCAACTTTGATGATTTATGTTTATGAATCCAATGTAACTCTTGATTAATAGATGGAGTGGATTTTGCTAAAATTATTTCTAGAGGAGATGACTTTGTGCAAGAAAGTAGTATTCTGATCTCTATGTTGCAACTAATGAATCCTTAATCTTTGCTTCATAAGAGAGTTATGGAATTTCAAGGCTTGAGAATAATTTTTTAGACCCTGCTTCTTATGGTCATTGTAGAAGTTGGAATAAGGATTGCTATAGACCTTATATTGTTTAATGTCCAGTGCTGTTTTGGCAGTGGAAATAAGATGAGAGGTGTTTCCAATATTCTACTTATGAAATAGTTTAATCTCATCCCTTATAGATTGGAGTTTCCTCATGAGAATATATTGTTTAGTGCTAGAGAAGCAAATATTAGAACCCCTCTCTACCGCTTCGTGGAAACCTACAAGATCAACAAGAAAGTTATTAATTCTAAAAGGGCAATGTGAGGGATTAGGACCTCCAAAGGTAGCTATAATGGGGCAATAATCCAAGAGCTTAGAGTGTGAAAACGAGTGGAGAAATCTCTGCAACCAGTCTAAGTTGGTAAGGGATCTGTTGAGTTTTCTTCTGATGAATAAGGAACCTGTTTGCATGTTACTCCAAGTGAAGTAGTTGCCTCCAAAAGGTAAATCTAAAACTTGAACGTCATCAATGCATTTCTTGAATTCCACATAGTGTTGTCTTTGTATTGTAACTCCTTCTAATTCATTAGAGGAGATGGTTGAGTTGAAATCACTTAAAATGTGCCATGGGGGTATTGGTGACAGAAGTAATTTTTCTAAGATTAAGCATAAACTAGTGAGATATGAATTATAGTTTTTAGCTCAAGAAGGACAACTTGTAAATGGATAATTTGAGTAGTGGTGAAGATGTTAAGAATTGAAGGTCTGGTTGAATAGTAAACTATAAGAATCCTACCATTTAGGTGATCACCATAATTATGGATTAGTTTCCAATCCATTGGCAAAAGGTGTAGCATATCACATTTATCCTACTTTATTCGAGACTCTAAGATGCCGAGCAAGATGGGCTTATTTTTAGAGATGAAGTCTTTTAATAAAATCTTTTCCTCAGGGGAATTAAGACTCCTGATATTCCATGCTAATATATTTATAATATAGGGCCTAAAGAGGACCTTTTCCTTCTACTTAATCTTCCCTTTTTGACAGGTTGAAATCTACAACTTTGAGTGCTTGGATCAACTGAAATGGGATCTTTTATAGGAGTTGTAGAGCAGATAGGGTGAGGGTTGCGAATTTTTGAGGACCAATGTGGAGAGAGGTTGCAAGATTCTTAAAATTAGCAACTGCCAAACTGACATTTGTAGAAGACTCTTTTATCAGGTTGATGAGATGGTCATTAGAATTTGGAAGGTTCTTATTTGCTCGAAAGAGTTAGATGTTGAGATTGCCATAGTTTCAGAAATTGTATCAAGGTTAACTTGGTCTTTAAGTTTAGTGGGAATGTTGGTGTTGGCTCGAGGAACAAAAAAAGGCAAAGTGGGAAGAGCCAAATCCTTATAAATGTTGTGATGGTTGATTATGCCTGATTGGTCAGTAGAGAAGTTGTAATAACTCCATCATCTGAAGCTAAAATAGAAATTGATTTGTTTTGAATATTATCGTTATTATCAATGTCAATGGAAAAACTGTATTTGAATACGCTTTTAATAGGTTTCCAGGACTTTTTAGATGCAATATTTGGAGGCTTCCAGGCATAAATGACCTTAACAATATCTTCAACAAGCTCCATATCATCATTCAATCTGAGCAAAGGAATTTCATCAGGCAAATATGTCATTGCATCAACCACCACACACACTCTAGTAAAGTTGCTCCTAGTTGTCTCTGTTGTGGCTTGGTTCATGCAAATAATTTTCCCCACAAAGCTAGCCAGATGGCTTAGACTAGATGTAGTCCAATATTCAAGGGGAATGCTATGAATGCAGGTCCATGCTAGGATATTGGATTGCTTAATCTCCTATCAATCAACCCCTAGTATACAATTATAAAAAAGCAATGGTTTTTTGTTGACATGCCAAGGCCTTAATTCTGACACTCTTGTAGCATGTGATTTATTATAAAATTTGAAGAAAAATATATCCTGATCATTCACAAGGATATCTTTGAATCATAAGGAGTTTCAATTATTCCAAGCCCAATTTTTCGTGACATGGAAAGAGACCTTCTTGTCAAGGAAAAATCTTAGAAGAGTAGCATTCTATAATTCTGCACCAGCTTTGAGAGTTTCTAAAGGAGGAGTAACTTTGGAATCTACAAGAGGTATATACGAGAGTTTTAAACTCAAATTTGAATCCCCTACAACCTGAGTCTAGGATTTCTTAGGTAGGCAAGAAATAGAAGGAGAAATGTGAGGATCAATTTTGGGTTAGGGCTGGAAGAAGGGGGTTCAGGTGTGAGAGTTGGCAAGTGTGTCTAGATTAGGGGGTGGAAATGGAGGTTAAGAATTTGTAGGAATAGGTGCAGGAGTTTAAAGAGAGCTGGAAGATTCACCAGGAAGCAAAGTTTGGGGTTTTCAAGAGCAGAATAGGAAAATCAACAAGAGGACACTACTTGAGGCAGACTGGAACACTAGAAGAAGATATGAGGTCTGACAAGAAAAGAAAAAAGTAAGTGATAGGTACCAGAAATAGAAGGTTAACGTTAGAGGGAAGAATGAAAATACTAAAAGGCCTCTAAGAATTTAAAAGCATCGGAGATAGTGAAAGGAAGGTAATAGGGAAGAAGCAATGTTTAGGGAAGAGGCAAGGTTCAAAGATGAAGTATGAAGTAGAGAACAACAACTGAAAAGAAGGAGACAACGAATGGAGGAAAAATGTGGTGAAGAAAATTCGTGAAAAGGAAAGTGAGGGGAGCTTCTTTCTACATCTCTCTACATTTGTTAAAGCGAATATGTTAATAATGATAATTTAAAACATTGTTATTTTATTAGAAGTTAGGATATGGGTTATCCCTTTATGAATGACCCAATCCTTCTTCTTACATTTCTGATTACTATATGATGATGATTAGAAATTTAAAGGGTTTATACTTATCGAGTAAACTTATAACATGAACTAATTAATAGAAATATGTCAATAATATATTATTTATCAATTAATTAATAAATCTTTGAGTAGATTTGTTTACTATTCATATATCACATCTTTATTCTTCTTTAGCCTCATTTATTTTATCATGTTGAAATCATATTTAATAATTTTATTGAGAAATAATGACATGTTGTAATCATATTTAATTCTCTTGAATACATTTTGATGTGATTTACCAATCTTAATGACTCCTCACTAGTCTAAATTATCTTAAAACTAATTTAATTTACCTCACTAGAATTGTCTCATAAGATTGCATCAAATAAGTTCTTTTGATAATATTCTAAAATAGAAAATATTGAATCTAAATTTTAAGGAAAAGACGAGAGTTATCAGCATATATTATGATCTTACATAACCTTTAGGGTCTCACAAAATGTAAGTATAGATCTTTTGACTTACATTAATCCATTTTGGATCAATTTTATACACATAGTAAGAGTTATATATTTATTTTATTTGGTCCATATATGCTTAATTTTGTAATGAAATTTGAGATCTCGTATTGGTGATTCATGCTTAACTATTACAATTGAATAATAGTCGATTAGTTTCATTTCTAATAACTCCCAAATGAACAAAAAAGTGTTCCACGTAAAAAGATTCTTGTATTTATATGAAAATGTTATAAATTTAACTTCTATAGTGGAAAAGGCGAAGGAGAAAGCGTCATAGATAACATTAGATAAAAGTAATGCCTTATGCCAAACTCAGTTAATAGTTGTGCCATATGGTAGATGCCTTTTACTAAACATTCTATTCAGTGGCCTACAAAGTTACTTTATGGAGCTTACAAAGACTAAGCATACACATAATTATTTCTTACCATTATGTGATATTACACCATTGTTAAGGAAGAAAACAAATCTAGAGGTAGATTTTGTCTCATCTAGATCTCCTTTCTAATATGCATCTATGTGGCCTTGTATATATAGGTCATTACCTTGATATCTCAATGTATAATCTATAGTATCTTTTAGATAACCTAATATTCTATTTACTAACTTTTTCTATATATTTGAACTGGATTTGAATTATACATACTCACCTTGTCAACAAACTAACAAATATCTAGTCTTGTACATATTACTTATATAAGACTTCCATCAATATTGGAATAAGAAACTTTCTTTATTTTTCTCCTTTATTGTGGCATTGTTAGACAAAACTTTTGACCTTTGAATCTTGTTATTAATATTAAGATCATTTTTTAAGCTTAAGATTGTTTATTGTACATTCAATTCTCTTATATTTATTAAGTTTTGCCTCTAATTGATAAGTTAATATAAGTTTGAAGAATAGGAAACAAGAATAGTAAAATTTGAGGATGATTTAAAATAACTCTAAAGTAGGGATACCATAGTTTAATGATCGATTAATTAAAGGCCATTCAATTGACCAAATATGATGTCCTTTCCTTCCTAAAAAGGACTGGTCGACTAAGTGAAAATGATCTTTTGATGATTTTTTAGGGTTATATTAAGTTGAAGCTATAAGACTTAAGAGAGAATGCTTTAAGGAGATGAGAAAAGGTATTTTAAAGGAGATTTCAATAATTCAAGGAGTTTTTTCTTTAATTTTACACGTTTTAAGAGGTACTTCTATAGATATTTTAGCTTCAGAAAGTGACTTAAAGAAAATTTCTAATGAAAGTTGGTGGTATATGCCATTTAGAATATTTTACTTTAATTATTTTATTGTTTATGAATATTAATTATGTTATTGGATGTTATATGACTACTTTTAATATTTAATTTCTAATTTCAGGTAGGTTAGTAGAAAAACCCCTAATTTGAATCAATGTGCTAATTAGGTTATTGATAATGATGGTTTTGATGGTTGGGTTTTATAGAATTATATGTATTTTGCATCAGTTGTGGATATGTGGAATTAAATAGGCATATGAATTGTAATTGTATCAGTATATGCCTATATCTACCTGTAATTAAATTTAGTCACATTTTTGTAGTTAGCTGCCTCATTATATATGTATATGTGAATTTGAGACCCTAAGGGGTAATGTTATAAAATTTTATGTGAATTAATCACTTAGATGAGGGCTATTAATTAGCACCCGAATGAGATAGATATCATTCCATTGGGTGTGACGAATTAGTCAGTGCCATTTAAAGATAGGTACCAATTTGTAGGGGGCAAATAAGTTAATGCTAGAATAAGGTAGGTACCACTATATTCATAAGGTGAATTACCCAACACTAAAGTGAGGAAGGCATTATGTCATTAGTTAGGATGAATTAATTGGCATTATAATAAGGTAGGTACCATTTCATTGGTCAAAGAGAATTATTTGATGGTACCCTGAGTAGGTACAATATTGTGTTTTAGTTGGCACCACTTGTTTGTATTTAATATGATTTTGTTGAAATGTTACATTGATATGTTCTCTTTACTTGTTAGGTATTTCAAAGAGGTTGGTTTTGCTATTGTATGGTTTTTCATATATATATATATATATATATGTATATATGTATATATACCTATATATATATATAGGTATATATGTATATATGTATGTATGTATGTATATATATATAGTAGTTATTGGAGATGATTTTTTATTTTTTTATTTTTTGGAATCTTCCTATTTATTGATATAATGCGTAAGTTTATTTATTTCAGGTAAGGCATGGATAAAATATGAACTCAGGGATATAGGAGGGGAGTTACACCTTGATTAGGCACACCCTGTTATTTTCTTAGATAGATAATATCTTTTGAGAACTATTATAATGTGTTTTTATCTTGGAATCAAGTTAGGAAATTCAATTTTTTTTAATGATTGGTAGGAATACATTTATTGAAAGTTTTAGTTGCTCATTCTTTGCAAAGAATTGATAATAGGTAGCCAACCTTAACTCAATAGTAGAATTAAAAGTTTAGGTTTCTTTACTAGGTAATGGTCTGTCACAAGCTCAAAAAGTAAAACCTAAGCTTGTAGCATAATATATCATATGGTATTAGAGCTTTAGGTTTAGAATTGAGATTAGGATCCTAGGAAGTGAAGAGATGAGTGGGATAGACTAAATTATTTATTTATAAAATTATAAAAATTATTTTATTTTTAGGAATATAGAAATCTCTCTTTTTTTTAATGCCAAATAAGTATAGGAACACTAAGGAGATTATACAGTGGAGGATTGGAAAAGGAAGTAGTAAGGATGGCTTATAACAGTCAATATCTAAAATTTAGCTTAAAAGGTTAGTCATGGGGACACAATAAAGGACCATTTAAGATTATAAGACTCATGGGTCATTTTAATGGGAGCTCTATGAATCTACAAAAAGCTAATAGGTGGCTTAAGGGGATCGAGAAGATCTTTAGGACCTAATTAATCAGAAAGGGAAATAAGGTACTATTTATTACTTATCTACTCAAGGGGTGATAAATAATTGATAAGAGAAAAATAAACGATTGATTTCAACTTCAATAACTTGAGAAATGTTCAAAGATTTATTCTTAAGGAGTTAACTTCGAACAAGCATAATATGAAGGATAAAATGGTTGCAAGTATTGTACTTATTTCATTAGTATTTACCTGTTGTTATTTCATATTGGTACATCACATTCTTTTCTTGTTATTTTTTATAGGGAGATTAAGGAGACCTATTTTGATTTACTTGTTTCAATTTAGATGTGAAAACTCCTACTAAAAGGAGCCTGTTAGTGAGGAAAGTATAAAAACGTTGTATATTGAATATTAAGAGTAGATCTACCAGTTGATCTAATTGTTTTAGAGATGCAAGATTTTGTTGCCATTCCAAGCATAGATTAGTTAGCGAGGTAGGCATAGATTAGTTAAGGAGGCATTATGCTTACTTAGACTGCCATAAAAAATGGATTAAATTCAATGTCCTAGGAAACAAGAGGTTTGGTTTTATTAGAGAGACTAGATAGGATGAGTAATGGGTAAGATATCAGATATTAGGTTGTTACTAACCTTATTGGATGTGAGTGAGTAGAGAGTGTAGTTGGAAAATATTCCAGTGGTGATAGAATTTTTTGATATATTTCCTAAGGAATTTTTATGTTCACCATCATAGAGAGATGTGTGTATTTTTATTGGACCCCAAAATTTTTCTTTTATTTTATTTGTTTATTCATTGATTTATTTTTATTTATCTTTTTAGAATTTAGTCATTAATTTAGTAAGCATAAGTAGCAATTAGAATTTAGAACAGAAATGTTAGAAGTATAATGGGGTTTTAATGGACGAAGGAGCTAATAGACATTAGGTCAAATGAAGAAGGGTAAAATTGGAGAACCAAGGCAAAATGTTGTCTTGGCTAAATAGAAAGAAGAAGAAATCGTGGGAAAGAAGAAGAAAAGAAGAAGAGTGCGTGGAAGCTAGGGAAGAAGAAAGAAAACGTGGAGGCAGAAGAAGGAAGAAGATTTAGGCTAAGCTAAGGTAAGTTTCATCTTTCCTTCTTGCTTTGTTAGAAAAACAAGAGAGATTAGGGAGAGAAATGGGTTGGTGTTGGAAGAAAGAAGAGAGTAAGAGAAACCCATTTATTTGTTATGGATTTTCTAAACTAGGTTTTAGTTTTCTAGCCTAGATGCTATGGGTAGAATGTCTTAAGATCATCTTTTATTTATTTTTTTGATTATTTAAGGTTTATAAATTTCCACGTGAATGTGGGTTGAATGGAAAATGTGTTTGTTTTAGGAAACCAAGGAAACCTTATCCAAGAGCAAGAGGAAGGGCACAATTGAGTTGGATTTTTTTTCCAAATCAATTAGGAGGGTATTTATGGTTATTGTGAGATGAGCAAAATTGTTTACTTTTGTGTGTATGCTAAATTGTTTGAATTTGACTTATTGTGAATGATGGAAAATGTATTATGATGTATTCTCATGTCATGCCTTGAAAGATGTATGACATTTTGTATAATCAAAGAGGAAAAAGCATGAAAGCATGAAAGTATGAATATGTGATGAAATGAATTGAGCATAAGAATTTGCTTGTGTTTGGGCAAGAGAGAAATCATTTCGTTCGTCACGTGCACGTTGACTTAAGTCTTCTCCCGGCTTCCCACTTGTGGCATATGAGATCCTAAGCAACGGACTCATTTTGTTCATGGTGTAAACTTTAGTTTCTCCATTTCGACCCATGGGACTCTCAAGCCATTTGTTTGTGCATTTCATCTTTGAATTTTCAAGTGTGATGCATAATTGAGTGTTATGTTTTGATGCTTAAATGCATATGATATGTTTATGTGATAGCACCCTTAACTATGAATCTTTGAGTTAGAATTGTTGATGTCGTAATTGCTAGATTAAGATGAGATATAAATGTATATATATACATATATGCTTGATTGTGTGGCTCGTTACCAATAGCTATAAATGTATTAGCCACTGAGTCGTGTAGCTCAACCCATTATTTCTCACTCCTCAAGTGCAGAACGAGAAGGTTAGCAATCCTTGCAAAGGCATTTGGGCAAACTCCAAGATAGTTCTTTTGTAACTAAGTTAGTTGGACTATTTTTTGGATAACTTTATAAGCATATCAAACATGAGCATCCATTTGTATTTTGTATTAAGTATTGATGTAATTTTGATATGCAACTAAAGCTATGTATGAACTTCGTTTGATTCAGTAATGATATTAAGAACTGAAGAAGTTTCTTTTGTACATGTTCATTTCTATCTTCTTGTTGAATTGTAAATGGTTGTGAGAATTGTATGTATGTGTATTAAGTAGTGTTGGATGTTTGAGGTCTGGGTTGCTATTTCGAAGGTTTCGCCGTGGCGAACCTTTCCCGAGAGCTGCTCTTGCTTAAATCTAGAAACTTCACTGCGGTGGAGTCAAACTTTCGTTGCGGCGTATTTTTCCCAAAGGGTGCGTTTGCTCGACCTTGGAACTTCATCGCGGCGAAGCCATACGTTGGCAGCGGTGAACTTTTCTTGAAAGGTCCTTAGTAGTATTTCCCTAGTTTTGCTGCGGCGAAGTCCGCCAGTGTAAACACTACTATATTTTCATTTCAATGTTAACCTTTCAGCCTTTCGAGCTCAGGATCTTCACACGATCCTCTCCTATAGTTGCCTCGATATAAGTACCGCAACCCAGGACCCAATATCTTTTGGTATCAGAGCACGAGTTAGACTCCAAAAATAGGGTCTATCATCTCTTTTGGTATCAGAGCACGAGTTAGACTCCAGAAACAGGGTCTAACATTCTTTTAGTATCAGAGCTTAGGCTTTTTAGGATTCCTAGGCTTAGAATGCACAGTGGTATAGATTACTATGATGTGTGATAAATTGTTTGCATTGTTGAATTGATTAATTGCATTAAGTGACATACATATCATGCATACATGTAGGAGATAAGATTAAAATGGAGCGTAAGCTAATTGTTAGTGTTTAATTTGAAGGAGTAAGACGCCACCTCATAGAAAAAGATGAGGAGTTTTTCAAGTATCTATTGCACTTGACCCTCCACCAAGAGAGAAGGGCACCGATGAGTCTAGATCCCCAGGAAATGCTGAGGCTTTAGTAGGGTAGGGTAGTGAGCCCTCTCGATTACAGATGCATGAGTCTCCTCTTTTGCAGGAGCAAGTGCCTACTCCCTTAGATCCAAGACTGTTCTAAGCCTTTGCTCAGGCTTTTGTTCAAGCCATGGGCCAGATACCACAGACTTCTGCTTCGGCCCCAGTTAAGAAAGGAAAGCAGTTTGATAAGCTCAGGAAGTATGGGGCAGTGGACTTTTATGGGACCACTAATCCAGAAGAAGTTGAGACATGGTTAAGGAAGATAGAAAGGGTATTGGAGCAAATGGACTTCGAGGATGATGAAAAAGTTGAATATGCTGCAAGCTTGCTACAAGGAGATGCTTTGCATTGATGGAAAAGTGTGCCAGGGAGTCAGATGAAACTGCCAGTATTGACATGGAAAGACTTCCTAGTTGTTTATAAGAAGAAGTATTTGTCTGAGGTATATGTTCAGTAGAAGCAGAGGGAATTTTTGAGTCTCACCCAGAGGGAGATGATAGTAAGTGAATATGAGCGCAGATTTACGCAACTGTCCTGATATGTGGCTGAGATGATGATGAGTGAGTTGGTTAAGTGCCATAGGTTTGAATCGGGATTACATTTAGCCATCAAGGAAAAAGTAGTGGTGAATAATTTTTATTATTTTCAATAGTTGATTGAAGCAGCATTAAGGGTTGAGAATGTGGAGAACATAAAGAGCACCGTAAACAGAAAGAGGAAAGGGAGAGAGCAGTTCAGGACAGGAGATGGTACTCCTATGTCAGAGAGGAGTGCCAAGACTTTCCCGGTATAGTGTGAAGAGAGAAATCAGATGCAACCTTCGAAAAAGGATGAGACTGTGGGGCACAAGAATGCAACTAAAGTGGAAAGTTCTGAGGCAGCTAAGACAGTGAATCCTCTAGGAAGACTGAGGGCCAAGCACTAACTAGAGTGTTTGCAATGACAAAAGAGGATGCAGAGATAGCTCCGGAGGTTGTAACTGGTATGGTTAAATTATTTAATGAAGATATTATTGTTTTGATTGATCCGGGGTCTACCCATTCATTTGTTTCGTTAAGTAGAATTGTGCATGGTAGAAATTTGAGCCCATTAGATGGTCCTTTGATGGTTGGTACCCCAATCGGCCAATATATTATTATTAATCAAGTTTATAAAGATTGTGAAGTGTATATTGGTGGAGAACAATTAGTGGTGGATTTAGTGCCATTGAAGATGGGGGGATTAGATGTGATATTGGGTAGGAATACATTAGAAAAGTATAATGCCAATTTAGATTGCAAACAAAAGATAGGAGAGTTTGAGTTTGAAAAAGGTAGGAAGGTGGTGTTTATGGGGGACAGGAAAGCAAGTCTGCCTAGAATTATTTCGGCTCTAACGACAGAGAAAATGATGAGGAAAGGATGTGAAGCATTTTTAGCATATGATCTAGACATGAAGGTAGATGGAGGGAAGTTAGAAGATATTCTTGTGGTCATGGAATTCTCGGATGTCTTTCCATAGGAATTACCAGGACTACTACCTAGAGAAATTGAGTTTCCCATCAAGCTTCTTCCAGGTACTGCATTGATATCAATTCCGCCTTATAAAATGGCTCCGGCAGAATTGAAGGAACTTAAAGAACAGTTAGAAGAATTGTTAGAGAAAGGGTATATTAGACCTAGCTCTTCACCTTGGGGAGCTCCGATTCTTTTTGTGAAGAAGAAAGATGGATCGTTGAGAATGTGTGTGGATTACAGGAAGCTCAATCATGTCATTATCAATAATAGATATCCTCTTCCACGTATAGATGATTTGTTTGATCAATTACAAAGGGCAAAAGTTTTCTCTAAGATAGACTTGAGATCGGGTTACCACCAGTTGAGAATAATGGAGTCTGATGTGTCAAAAACTGCTTTTAGAACACGGTGTGGGCATTTTGAGTTCTTAGTGATGCCCTTTGGGTTAACGAATACACCTACAACCTTTATGGACTTAATGAATAGAGTATTCAAGCCTTTCTTAGACCAATTTATCATAGTATTTATTGATGATATATTGGTTTATTCCAAGAGTGAAAAGGAGCATGAGGTATATTTGAAGATTTCCTTGGAGACACTGAGGAAGAAAGAGTTGTATGCCAAATTCGATAAATACGAATTTTGGCTAAGGAAGTGGTGTTTCTTGGACATGTAATTTCAGAACAAGGAGTACATGTGGATCCGAGGAAGATAAAAGCTATAGTCAAATGGGAAGCACCTAAGAATATAGCAGAAGTGAGGAGTTTCTTGGGTTTAGTTAGGTATTACAGAAAATTTGTAGAGGGCTTTTCTATGATAGCGGCCCCACTTGCCAAATTGACAAAGAAGAATCATAAATTTGTGTGGACAGAGAAATGTCAGAAAAGCTTTGAGGAATTGAAGAATAGGCTCACAACTAAACCAATTTTGACTTTGCCTTTTGGTAGTGATGGATATATAGTATATAGTGATGCCTCAAGGAAGGGATTGGGGTGTGTATTGATGCAAGGAGATAAAGTGATTGCCTACGCTTCTAGGCCATTAAAATCTTATGAGATGAATTATCCTACGCATGACTTGGAGTTAGCTGCCATAATTTTTGCATTAAAAATATAGAGACATTATTTATATGGAGTCAGCACCAGGGTATTTACAGACTACACGAGTCTTAAGTATTTGATGAGCTAAAAAGAGTTAAATCTGAGGCAAAGAAGGTGGTTAGAACTACTGAAGGATTATGACTTGATGATAGATTACGACCCGGGGAAAGCTAATGTAGTAGTAGATGCATTGAGTAGAAAATATACTATAGCACATGTGGAGATGGTATATTTTCCTTTGTTGGAGGAATTAGCTAAACTTAATGTGACATTGAGGCAAGCTGAATCTGATTATATATTGGCTAATTTTAAAGTAAGGCCAGTGTTGAATGAGAAGATTAAGGAATTGTAGGAACAAGATGAGTACTTGAGCAAGCTCAGAGAAAGAATTAAAAATGGTAAACCCTCTGAAATAGAGGTAAGAGAAGATGGATTGATGGTGGCAGGTAGCAGACTGTGTATTCTAGACATGCAAGAATTGAGGGATGAGATTCTAAATGAAGCATACAATGCTCCCTATGCAAGGCACCCAGGGAGTACAAGAATGTATAGAGATTTAAAAGAGCACTTCTGGTGGAAAGGAATGAAGAAAGATGTGGCAGAGTATGTTAGAAAATGTTTAGTGTGCCAACAAGTTAAAGCCGAACATCAGGCAACTGTTGGTAAGCTTAAACCTTTTTCTATTACTAAATGGAAGTGAGAGAAGATTATAATGGATTTCTTGATGGGATTGCCAAGGACTAGCAGGAAACATGACGCAATATGGGTGATGGTTGATAGATTAACCAAGTCAGCACGTTTCCTTCCAGTTAGATAAACAGATTCTTTGAATGCTTTGGCTAAGAAATATGTAGATGAAATATTCAGATTTCATGGGATTCCAAGTTCTATAGTCTCAGATAGAGATACCAGATTCACGTCTAGATTCTGGGAAAGTTTACAAGAGGCTTTGGGAACCAAATTACATTTTAGCACGGCTTTTCATCTATAGACTGATTGCCAATTAGAAAGGACAATACAGACATTGGAGGCTATGTTAAGAGCTTGTGTTATTGACTTCAAAGGCTCATGGGATGATCATCTGCCTTTTATTGAATTTTCTTACAATAATTCCTATCATTCAGGAATTCAAATGGCACCTTATGAAGCCTTGTATGGTAGGAAGTGTAGAATTCCTATTTATTGGGATGAGGGAGGTGAAAGGAGACTTTTAGGACCTGATTTGGTACAAGCTACAGTTGATAAGATTAAATTGGTGAAGCAAAGATTTAAAGCAGCTCAAGACAGAATGAAGAGCTATACGGATGCACATAGAAAGGAGATGGAATTTGAAGTGAGAGACAAAGTGTTTTTCAGAGCCTCTTCGTGGAAGGAGTCTTGAGATTTGGTAAGAAGGGCAAGCTCAGTCCAAGATACATAGGCCCTTATAAGATCATTGAGAAGATTGGGCCTTTAGCCTACAAGTTAGCCTTGCCATCAAAATTATCTAAGATTCACAACGTCTTTCATGTATCAATGTTGAGAAAATACTGATCAGATCCTTCACACATAGTCCAACTGTTGGGCCCCAAATTGTTTTATTGATTTTATTAAGCATGATCTAAATAAATTTTATGGTTTTGCTAGATAAATTATTTTATTTAGAGTTTAATCATTATGTCAAGTTTGGGAGGATTTATTTCATAGATTGATAGAATTAAAGTATTAATGTTGTAAGGTGGTACAAGGGCAAAATTGGAAGATCACTTAAGGTTAAAATACATAAGGCTTATATTGGAGGGGAAAAGGGACATTTTTATGATTATTAAGAGTGTAGAAGAAGAAAAATTGTGTGTGAGAAGAGGGAAAGAAAGAGACTGTCTTGGAAGGAGAGGAAGAGAAGAGAAAAGCTAGGATTTTTGGAGATCTTGAAGAATTTGAAGCTTCAACAAGTAAGTTATGCTTTAGATTTCATGGGTTTGGTTAAATGAAACCTAAATGAAGTGGGTAGAAATTTGTTGATGAATGAGTTAGGCAAATGTTTTCTTTTATGGTTAATGATCAAAGATAGATTTTGATGTATTTGTAAATGTTATGGGGTTGAAATGAAGTTGAAAATGAAGTAGAAGAGATGGTTTAGGGTTAAGATGGGTTTATATAAAAGGTGGGAAGTTAAAAACTGGAAAAATTCGCAGAACACATCTTCGGAGCATGTTTCTGGACAAGTTCGACACGGCGAACTTCTGGGTTTCGCCGCGGCTAACTCAATTTTTCCTGCACGAACATACTTTGGTATTTTGGACATAACTTTTGGTGTAGTTACCAAAATGGACTGATTTTTAATGTTTTGTAAACTAGAGACATAGGGATACAAA
This sequence comes from Erythroxylum longipes, assembly GCA_027563885.1. Classification (NCBI taxonomy): domain Eukaryota; kingdom Viridiplantae; phylum Streptophyta; class Magnoliopsida; order Malpighiales; family Erythroxylaceae; genus Erythroxylum; species Erythroxylum longipes. The sequence continues at coordinate 39,051,604 of JAOQMS010000005.1, read as the reverse complement.
TTGCATGAAGGAATTGTTTCTAAATTCAGTCTCTAAGCATTTCAATTTCGGGATGGAAATTGGATATATAATTTTGTTTCAGCACGAGAAATAGTTTAAATTGTTAAGGTATGAGCTTCCGATTGCTAAACCAAATTTAATGGAATTTTGATTATTGTTTAAGGAAATCAAGTGAGGCAAGAAAGGCAAGAGGAGCAAGAGCAAAGGCATCCCTAAGAAAGTTTATAAGCAAGGATTTCAAGGTGGGATTACAGTTTTATAATTAAGTAATAGGCCATTAATGTTTTCTATCAAATGATGGAAATAAATGATTTCAACTATTTTATGAATGTATATTATAACTCTTTAATGCTTTGAAAAAGTGTTATGTGTTTGGTATGAGCATATTGTGTTGATGAATTATGAAAAGAATGTGAAAATGATTTTTAAAGAGATACTGCGATTGTAAAATCAAGTTTTGAAAATGTGCCTTTTTAGGCAGCAAGTTTGTAAGATATGAAATACATGTTATGTGGGTTTATGGTGGTCCCCTAAGTAAGTCAAGTTCACTTTGACAAAAGACTTCTCCTGCCTGTCTGCTAGTGGCATGGAGCTCTTTCATGGACTCTCATAAGTTCACGGCTACGCAAGACCATTAAGTGGGATTGCCATAGTACGTTTTGTTCATGGCTACACAAATGTGTAGTACATTCTGTTTTGGATCCACCCAAACCATTTTGGATGTGCCTACGTGTTTATGATTTTTGATGTGCTCTGTGTAGACCAATTTGTTTAATGCATGATTTATATTGCTTACAAAGTGCTTGATGAATGAGAATTTGAGAAATATGTGCTTATGATTCAATGTAAATTATTTTAATAGTTTTGCTTGTTACTGGTTATAAAATTGTTATCTACGAGCTTTAAGCTCACCCTCTCCCATTCCGTCCCATCTTCAGGTGAGGAGCAAGAGATCGAATAGTCAAGAGCTGAGGCATCACTCCAAATAGACTTATTTTTGCTTTTGAAGTTAGTTTTTGTAAAACAAAGTTTTATTTGCATTTTGAGAAATTCTACTTTTTGCAAACTATCTATTTTTGGATTATGCTGTAATGGGGCTTAAAATGCTCATTAAAACTTTGTAAAACTCTTATCCATTGTTATAAATGAAAAAATATTTCACTTTGCTCATGGTTTTTTTTTTGCAAGACATTTTATTTGAAATGAGGTTAAAGTTAGAAAAGTCATTTATATTATATGTATTGTTACTTTTGGGTTGAATTGATGAAGGTGGTTGAAGGTTTTTAAGTTGGCATTTGTAAGATAGGAAATTTGGGCTTTGGGTTCGGCTTCAGGGGTTTTCGCCGCGATAAAGCTAAGAGTTTGCTGTGGCATAAATTAACCCGAAGCTCTTTATTCTCGTTGGCGTAGTGAGTTTGCCGTGGCGAAAATAAAATTTCGGGCTTGCTGCGGCAAAGTTCAATATGTCCGTCGCGGCGTAAAATTTCCGAAGGGTCCAGGGGATTTTCTCCAATATGTTCACCGCGACGAAGCCTGCTTTTCCTTCCGAAGGATTTTTCTTTCAAATTTCCAAATTCAAAGCCTTCTTCTATGCTCAAGCTTCATGATCCCATGTCCAATGTTGGGCTCCAGAAATGGGGTCCAACACCAACCATCAGAGGTTCAATTAAGAGAGGATTTGACTTATAAAAAAGCCAGTAGAGATTCTAGATTCGAAAGAAAAGGTCTTGAGAAACAAGAATGTGAAGCTAGTTAAAGTCTTATGGAAGAATAATGAAAGAGTGGAGGCAACATGAGAGCCTTTGGAATCTATACAGGAGAAGTATCCACACCTCATAGTAGACTCAGGTAAAAATTTCGAGGACGAAATTCTTTAAGGGGAAGAGAAATGTTGGACTCCAAACTAATTATTTTATTTTATTTTTTTATTCATTGATTTATTTTATTTAATTCTTAGAATTTAGTCATTTTTTTAGTAAGCATGAATAGAATTGGGGTTATTAAATGGAGATGTTAGAATTAGTTAGTGTATTAGACATAAGGGTCAAAAGAGGGGTAAAATAGGAAGGACAAATTAAATGAAGGGCAAAATGGGGAGACCAAGACAAAATGTAGTCTTGGATAAATAGAAAGAAGAAGAAATCGTGGGAAAGAAGAGAAAAAGAAGAAGAAAATCATGAAAGAAGAGAGGAAAAGAAGAAGAGTGCGTGGAAGCTAGGGAAGAAGAAAGAAAACGTGGAAAGAAGAAGAAGAAAGAGGATTTGACTAAGCTAAGGTAATCTTCTTCATCTTTTCTTCTTGTTGGGTAGAAAAACAAGAGATATTAGAGAGAGAGAAATGGGTTGGTGTTGGAAGAAAGAAGAGAGTAAGAGAAACCCATTTGATTGTTATGGATTTTCTAAACTAGGTTTTAGTTTTCTAGCCTAGATGCTATGGGTAGAATGTGTTAAGATCATCTTTTATTTATTTTTGATTATTGAAGTTTTATGAATTTCTATGTGAATGTGGGTTGAATGAGAATTTGGTGTGCTTTAGGAAACCAAGGAAACCCTATCCAAGAGCAAGAGGAAGGGCACAATTGAGTTGGATTTTTCGAAACTAATTAGGTGGGTAATATATTTTTGGTTATTGTGAGACGAGCAAAATTGTTTACTTGTGTGTGTATGTTAAATTGTTTGAATTTGACTTATTGTGAATGATGGAAAATGTATTATGATGTATTCTCATGTCATGCCTTGAAAGATGTATGACATTTTGTATAATCAAACAGGAAAAAGCATGAAAGCATGAAAGTATGAACATGTAATGAAATGAATAGAGCATAAGAATTTGCTTGTGTTTGGGCAAGAGAGAAACCATTTCGTTTGTCACGTGCACGTTGACTTAAGCCTTCTCCCGGCTACCCGCTTGTGGCATATGAGATCCTAAGCAACGGACTCATTTTGTTCATGGTATAAACTTTGGTTTCTCCATTTCGACCCATGGGACTCTCAAGCAATTTGTTTGTGCATTTCATCTTTGAATTTTCAAGTGTGATGCATAATTGAGTGTTATGTTTTGATGCTTAAATGTACATGATATGTTTATGTGATAGCACCCTTAACTATGAATCTTTGAGGTAGAATTGTTGATGGCGTAATTGCTAGATTAAGATGAGATATAAATGTATATATATATATATGCTTGATTGTGTGGCTCGTTACCAATTGATATAAATGTATTAGCCACCGAGCCGTATAGCTCAACCCATTATTTCTCACTCCTCAGGTGTAGAACAAGAAGGTTAGCAATCCTTGCAAAAGCATTTGGGCAAACTTCAAGATAGTTCTTTTGTAACTAAGTTAGTTCGACTATTTTTGGATAGCTTTATAAGCATATCAAACATGAGCATCCATTTGTATTTTGTATTAAGTATTGATGTAATTGTTGATATATAACTAAAGTTATGTATGAACTTCGTTTGATTTAGTGATGAGATCAAGAACTGAAGAAGTTTCTTTTGTACATGTTCATTCTTATCTTCTTATTGATTTGTAAATGGTTGTGAGAATTGTATATATGTGTATTAAGTAGTGTTGGTTGTTTGAGGTCTGGGTTGCTGTTTTGAAGGTTTCACCGTGGCGAACCTTTCCCGAGAGCTGCTCTAGTTTAAATCTGGAAACTTCGCCGCAGCAAAGTCAAACTTTTGTTGCAGCGCATTTTTTCCGAAGGGTGGGTTTGCTCGACCTTCGAACTTCTCTGCGGCGAAGCCAGACATTGGCTGCGGCGAACTTTTCCTGAAAGGTCCTTAGTATTATTTCCCTAGTTTCACCGCGACGAAACATTGAATTTGTCGCGGCGAAGTCCGCCAGTATAGACGCTGCTATATTTTTATTTCAATGTGAGCCTTTCAGCCTTCCAAGCACAGGATCTTCACCCGATCCTCTCGTATAGTAGCCTCGAAATAAGTACCGCGACCTAGGACCCAGCATCTTTTGGTATTAGAGCATGAGTTAGACTCCGGAAACGGGATCTAACAAATTAGTAGCTAAAAGGAAACCTGTTTTGGTAGGTCTTATTGAGACCAAAATAAAGGCAACTTTTGATTAGAGCGGATTGGCTTTTTTGGGTGCTAAATGGAAGTATATATCTAATCATTCATACCATTATATTGGTAGAATTTTATGTTGGTATAATTCTAATTTTGTTGAGGCTAAGGTCATCAGGATAAGTGAGCAGTATATACATTTACATTGTTGGCTCATAGGCAAGTTCTACTTATTTATGCATCAAATCTTACATTTCAGAGGGAAATTTTTTGGGATGAGTTTCATATTATTCATTCTGGTATACAACTCCTGTGGCTAGTAATTGGAGATTTCAATTGTTGTTATAAGTCTGATGAAGTAGAGGGTGGTGCGAGGTTTAATGTTGGAACAGGAAAAGAACTCACACTGCTATTCCAAAGGGTTGATCTACTGGATCTTAAAGGAACAAAGAGGTGGTTTACTTAGACTAACAAACAACAGGGGGATATGCTAATAAGGAAAAATTAGATAGAGATTTGGTGAACCGTAAGTGGCTTGATTTCTTCCCTTGAGCTTCTGCATATTTTGGTGATCCTGTTTTCTCGGATCATGCCTCTATACTGATCCAACAGATGAGTGAAGGGATAAGAATTGGAGCTCCTTTCATATTTTTCAATAGATTAACTCAAATGGAGGGTTTTATGGATTTAATTAGCAAGGTGTGGGATTAGGAGGTGTAGGGTTATAAGACTTATTAACTCATATAGAAATTGAGATTAGCCAAAGATGCTATCAAACAATTTAGTAAGAGATATAACCAGGAACCAGCGATAACGAACCACATACTATATGTGTGTACATATATATATATATATAGGAAATTCAGTGGCTAATACGTTTATAGCCAGCGATAACGAACCACATACTATATGTGTATATATATATATAGATATACTAGACTTAACAGATCACATTCAAAATTTAAGACTTTCATATATATCTAATCACATTACCACACCATTCAACACATATTTTTCATTCAATCATCACAAAATATCATTCAAATATCTTCCATATCTAACAATTCAGGATGCAATGCATAATAAAAATGGCTCGAGAGAATCCCATAGAGCCAAATGGCGAAACTGAAGTTTACACCGTGAACGAAATGAGTCCATTTTTCGGAGCTCATATGCCATAAGCGGGCAGTTGGGAGAAGGCTTTAAGTCGATGTGCATGTGACTAACCAAATGGTATCTCTTTTACCCATATAAACAGATTTCATATGCATACTTATCAAAATCATATTTTTCATGCTTCTAAATTTTCTGTTTTTCCTTAGCATAAAGCAACACGATTATAAAAACAAACATAATATAAATTCAGAGAATGTTTTTCCCAAATTCACAATAAGTCAAGACAAACATTTATACATTTTTCCCACATTCACAATGAATCAAAACAAACATTTATAGCATT
>JAOQMS010000005.1:39002527-39046018 GCA_027563885.1 Erythroxylum longipes | reverse complement strand
CCAAAGCAAAACATGAACCTATCCACACTTCTCATGTACTGCTCAAAATTTTCTAAGAAAAGTTTCAGGGTCTAACATTTATAAGCTTTAAGCTCTTTTTCACTAGTCACTCCGATCACAACTCTTTTATCTGATCATGCACTTCAATGTGATGCATCATTCCATATGTCATGTTTCATTACCTTTCATTCCTGTGAGTTTTTGTCACATGTATCAAATTCATCAAATCTAAGTCTAACAATTCACATTCAAGTGCTCACAATTTCATATTCCTTCCAGAATTTCACATTCAATTGTTCTCAAATTTTATATTCAGCATACATATCAAATAGAAACACATATAATTGAGTTTACACATTTTATATATTCACATACAATTAGAGAGCACTTCCAATACAATCCCGAATATTGAACTCCTCAGACCACCAATATCTAGAATTATCATAATCACATCAATAATAGTTTAATGTCTAAAGGTGAATGGAAAACAATTCAGTCATAGTGAGAAAACATCTAGGTTAACTCACAGTACGCTCTAGATAAGCTATTGCCTTGATGATCCGGCAATGTCTGGATATTGATGTTCAACTTATGTATCTATCTTCATGCAATACACATATATTTCACACATCATTAAGTTATTAATCATATGATTATTCAATCATTCACATGTATATATGTCATGTTCAATGCATGCTCAATTGACTTTCCCTAGGTATGTATCCTTAATCACAAATCTTAACCATTCATACGTCATAGCTTGGATACTGTCATTATGCAATTAGGCTTATACCTTAAGGAAGCTTAATTTATTCCTCAATCAAATACGTTCATATAATTATCCAATTCTCACTCATAATTACTCCATGTTCTCTAATGTTACAATTGCTTCATTTTCTCTAATGTTCATTCATTTATATCTAATACACATTACTCATATCCTTTTAATCATATTTGCATTCATAAGAACATCTTAATTCCTTTAACAACTCGTAATTTTCATATTTCAATACATTAATATCAAGACAATCAATTCCTTAAGTTATGACATCAATTAACAACCTAAACTTATCGAACCTTTAATCTATGAATCAAGCAACAATTTAGGTTCATTTCAAGCCTCAATTAAGTCCAAATACACCAATGTAAAGTGACTTATCCTTATATGTTTCAACAATTACACAAAAAAGAAATTATCATTACAAAGCATTGCCCACAAACGTGGAGGAACTTCCAATGATCGTGGGATGAGTGAATCGAAAGTTCACCATCCATTTCCTTCAATTTTTGCCAGATTCTAACACCTTTATACCAAATTCAAAACACCTTCATCCTAGTCCATTAATTATACCTTAATTTTTCTTCAATTCCTCATCAATTTCATCTCCAATCCTAACTCAAAATCATTCATTTGGCAGCTTATAAACTATTGTCTTTCATGCATCGAAAACCAAAATAGAAACTATCATTCAAGCATCATTTTCTAGAACTCATTTCATCATCAACACTCATGCAATCCATCCCAATTTAATCATCATAAACTTTCTATTATATCATACTACAAAGATCAACACTTTACTTACTTGTTTAGCTCAAGTTCCACCTCAATTCATCAAGTTAATTCAGCTCTCCATGCATGCAAAATCATCTCAAATTCAAGGTGGAAGTAAGTCGGTTTTCAGTAAGGATAAAAGACTACAACAAGAACAACACTGTTCTGGTTCTTTACCTAACTTTATGAATTGTAAAAGTATGGATTTGGTGTGGCAATTTAGCAAGACTTAAACCAAAATACAGAGATATAAGATATAAGCAAGTTTCGGTGGAGAGAGTAAGGAAAGAAGAAGAATGAACTCTGTAGAAACATCCCTGTAGTAGCTTAATCCAATCAGGTGCAAGGTGTCTCCATGTTTCAATGAAATATGTCATTAGGCATGTAAGCCATTTATCCCCTCCATAAGTTGCCATTTGTCACCTAGTTACTAGTCCATTTGTCACTCAATATTGCTTCCATTTGTCAATTAATTACTTATGCCAAATGTCTCTCATTTATCTATGCCATTTGTCACTTATTTCATAGGCTTAGTCATCATAATTTTCCATTTGTTAATTTGTCTTGCCTTTTGACATTTTTTCTAGACTAAATGTACATATTAACTCATCAATCTCTCAATTGTAACAATTAATTCCAAGTTACTAATTATAATCCATAAATTCTTGTGACATTGGAAATGCACATTCATATCAGATTCATTTTAGTTTCCTACCCTGGAATATGTCAATTGAGTGCAATTTGTCTAACTCACAATTCATGTGTGTATGCTATTTTATGCATTTGAATACAATCATAAAATCAAGTCATAAATGTACTAAATTCATTCTATATGATGCCACTCAGGTGAATCAATAGTCTAACACTTTAAATCCTTCAAGAATTTGAGAGAGGGGCTACTACATAAGTGATTAGCTTTAGTACAAATAAGAGACTATTAGTTTATTCCATTACAACTAATTAGTTGGTGACAATTTTTATATGATATTATTATTTTAATTAATAAAGACATGCTTTATCATTATGTATTTTTTTAATTACATTTGATGTTTTAACACTAAAGGTAAAATTTTTGGAATAATTATTATGTAATTAAAATTATGATGAGATCATAATTATGAGATTCAATTTGCATTTATGTATTATTCATAAATCGTTCCTAGTTATAACTTCATCAATATAAGATATTGATGGAATAGTAAAACTAGCAAACTTTATGTTTCTTTCTTATAAAGAAAGCAATCAATCTCATAAATTAAACAATAGAGATACTTAAATAAGTGCGTGGGAGCTTATTAAGGAATAAATTTACTAAACTAGTCTAATTATGAGAATCATTAACAGAATATTACTTGTATATTTGTGGATTTTCTCATTATGATGGTTGTATAATTGATCCTTAGGCTTAAGATTATCAAAGTATCTCATGTGCAAATTACTATGTTTTTTATATTATTTATGACCTATGCTATTTAGGATAGCTCAACCAGTAATACTTGGATATATTGTGGATTATATAGAGATAATTGAGTTAGTCAATAAATGATTAGTCACTTTAAAGTAATTAAGGATAATTTTATACCATTCTTGATTAGAAGTGATTGAAAAATTATCTAACTAGAGTGAGCTAAAATTTGAAAAGGTGTTTTCAAATATTAATTACTAATTAGCAAGAATGAAAAATGGTTTGATTTAGAAGAGTAGACACCAATTTTATACTCTATATTTAATTAGAACATTGGATGCCGAAATGATTAGATTATATACTTCATAATCATGCATGGATAGGCTCAGTCAAAGCATTTTGATATTCCCAATATTTAGGTGGTCATAAGATATTGCTAGACGTCAATCTTAATCTATAATTATAAATTATTTAATTAAAAAATTAAAGATAAATTAAAAGAAATTTTAATTTTTCTAATTCTAATTATAGATTAGAATTATAATTTATAATCAGTGTCAACATATTAGAACCCTAATGATTCACACATAAATGACCAGTAAAAAATTTAATTTAAATTAAGTTAAATTTAATTATGAAGTTTGAGAAAATTCAGGATTTTAATTAAATTTATTAAAATTAAATTGTAATTAAAATTAAAATTAGAATTATACTTTAATTATAATTAGAAATTTTAATTTTAATAAAAACTCTAATGTCTTTTCTATAAATTAAAAAAAAAAGCATAAAGAAGCTAGCGCTTCTAACTTTTATTCTCAAATGATGAGTTCTTTTTATCTATTACGTAGATATTGTTAAAGACTGGATAAGTGAACAACTTCTAGTTGATAGTTTAAGAAAAATTTTATGGAAGATTCTCTTACTTATGAGTATATTTTTCAAGTTATTTGATTAATAAAATCCAACCAAAAAATTATAAATTTTTTTTGTTGCACCCATAATTAGATCACAAATAATTTCCCAGTAAAAAATGGATTATATGAAGAAATTATTCTTCTTGTACATCTCAATTATATATATAGACTAAAATATAAACAACTTAGAGAAATTTAAACTGTTTTATTTCAAATTGGGATACAATTGACACCGTTGAGAAAGTCAAGTTTTGTTTACCAGTTTTATAAGTCTTCATACGGATTTGCCACCGTAATGTTACCATAACTTGTAAAGATTATAAAATTTAAAAAAAAAAAAGAACGGTCTCCTCAATGTTATTCTTATCATAACTTGTAATATATTTTGGGGAAAAAAAAAAGAGACCGTCTTTCCTTTTGTCTTTTACCCACTGTATTGGATTCTGTACCGTACTGGCTGGTACTGGACGGTACATACTCTATTGGCTGAAAAACGGTACCGAAATCTTAATTTTAGTACCGGATTTAAATATCGGTCGGTACCGGCCAATATCGGTTGGTACTGATCGGTATTATAAATACCGGCTAAATACCGGTCAATATCGGAAAAATTAAAAATTCTAAGGACTAAATTGCAAAATTTTAAATTAAAAAAAAATCTTCCTCATCCTGCACATTAAATTTGTTTCATATTTTAATTCTACTTAGTTATTTCCTTATTAAGAGCTCTTATTGTAAATTATAATAATTTTAAAGTTAAGGATATTTATTATTCTTTTTATTAGATGTTTTGATGTAATTATTATTTATTATATAATGAAAATTAAAATTGTAATATTTTAAATACTGTATATTGTTCTTAATTTTATATTTTTAATAATGATTGTCTTTTTTATATAAATTGTAGTTATTATTTATATGTGAAATATCTAGAAATTATTGTGATTTCATATTAATTGTGATTATTATTTATTATTTTGATTTTTAAAGATTAGGTTAAAAATATACAGTACAACTACACAATATGACAATGGACTATTTTGCAATTTTTAAAAAAATTTATGGACTATTTTATAAATTTAAAAAATTACCCTAAACGGTACCTGATATTGACCGGTACTGGTATAGTACTATATTAAAACCCAATCCGATACTAAATTCGATACTGTATTCGTAACTTTGCTTTTTACCATATGCTAACAAATTAACCCCTCAAATCCTCTGTGCCAACAACCCTGGCCCAACCCTGTGCCACTCCATCCTAACCATCCATTTATGTAGGAGTTGTTGGCACAGAGGATCAAGTCCCCAAATTAATGGTACGTCTGGTCCTCCAAATGATGTGATGTCATGATGGTAACACCCTTTTTATCTTTTTGGTTTCTCCACTTTATTTTAACGATGAACAAAAGAGAAAAACTGTCGTCCTATAAGGTTTAGAATTAAATTGGGAAGGGTCCTTGTAAATGACTTCTTTCTTAATTTGTCCCCTTACAGACTTGGAATTCCTCGTGGAAATGTTCGTCGACATTGTCAATTTCCATCTACATTGTCCACTCTCTGCCACAACTTTCAACGAGAAGGAAAGAACAAAAAGTGATAGAAAAAATAAAAGCTAAAAGGAGTAGTACTTTTTAAGTAATGAGCGGGGCGGACTCTTCAAAGAATAGGAAAATGAGTGTCATTGCGACTTCCATCTCAACATTATCACCGCTTTTCTTATGAATCCAACTCGGTGGTTCTCATTTTGAGCTATAAACAACTACATGCTTTCCTTTTTCTTTTTTTTTTTCACATGAATTTTGTTGTTTGGATTGGAATGAAGAATTTGAACTTAAAAAATCTCTAGCAACCTACTCAATGAAATTTCAAGTTTCGGTTTTCCAACAAAACTTGTTTGGAGATAGTATTACTAATGACAGCAAATCCCTGTTAATTTAGTTAAGATATCTTATGTTGTCTTCTCTCATTTAGAGGACACAAAGCCGAATCTATTACGAACGTTTTCCACATTACAAGCACCATCTGTTACACACTTAATCCAATTACGAAATGTAAATATCTTTATATTTACGAGTAGTCTCTTTATATAACTGTATAAACTAGAGATGGATGGTAAAACTCGACGAAGTTAATTCCATCCAATAATTACTCGTTATGAAGTATGTTATAAATTCACACAGACGATGAAATAGATGTGGATAACATAAACCGGCTTGTGGCGGCCGGCTGAAGATGGTCGATGAAACCACCATCCAACTAACCTAGAAACTATCCACCCGAATACAGCTGCAGAAGCACAATGAAACAGAACAAGACGATTTTCGGAGACACAAAACTGAATATCTGCCTTCCACGTCCCAATGACGGAAAAACATTCCATATTTTATTGTCCTTAATCGAAGACTTAGTGGGCTTATCATAATTCATAAACCCTTTAAACCGCGTTGTATCGATCAAAGGTTGACTCTTTCCAACAGAAAAAAAAACGGTCTTTTTTCGTTTCATTTCACGGTTCTTCATTTTCTCCGAAAACGAAATAACCCCTTCCATTTCAATGTCGAGAGAAGACTACAAATGGTGGAACATATTGGCCCAGAAGGAACCTGTTGTGGGAGACTTATATAATATATGCACATCAACATCAATTCTGAAGCTCTGAGGAAGTCATAAATTATAAGACCTATGATCGTCATTTGCGCTCTTCTGCTCATGAGCTGGTAAAATAACCAAACTGTAACACGTACAGAGTCTTTGTGCGCGTTTCACTATATTCTCTCTCTTTAGGATCTTCTTTTTGATTGGCTGTTGTATCCTTACCGTATTAGTTGATGTTGGGACGAAGAATATTATGATTGCGTTGATTGTATCAGCAGACATTCCTTGAAGTTTCTCATGCCCGTGTAGGATATGGTCAAGTGATTGCAGGGTTTAAGGTTGCTTCTTGGGTGCTTATAAGAAGGGCTATGTTCAATTGTGAGTAAGCATGTATTACATTTCTGGTTTACCATTCTTCTGAAATTTTCTTTTCCAGTTGGGATTGATCTCTGTAGCGCAAGGTTCTTTGTGTTTACTAAATTAGAAAGTAGCGCTTACTCGGTTGATATATGAAATACATGGTGGTTTTTGACATTGACATTATTCTAAAGGCTTCGTTTTGATGTGTTCACCTCAGAATCACATGCCTTTCAGAGGGAAAAGTAATGGGGTACTTCTATCAAATTGCTTATATTGAAAAGAAGTGCGGATAGTTCCAAATGGGAAACAATTGTGTTGGATCCAGGAATTCAACGGGCACCAATCTTATTCAATCTATCTCTCATTCGGTTTGGTGGTCTAAACCGTCAGAAGCCACTCTTACACCTAACAAGACAAAGAATCCTCAAGGACTAACCTTAAACATGGAGGAAGTGCCTCCACATGTTCCAAACATGCCTCCTGAGCACATGAGGATTGTTAAGGAAGAGAGTACAGCAACTCAAGTCGTGAAACAAGAGGACAGTAAAACTCCTCAGCCGCAGACACCTCCAATCATAGACAGGCCAGAGCCATTACCTGTAAAACCATTATTGCCAGAGTCCAAGGAGGAGGCCTTATCAGAACGGATCATGAAGCCTAAGGAAGACGATAAGTGGGAAGAACCAGCTAGAGTCAGGGAAGAGAGTAAACCAGAAGAGCCTCCACAACCAAAGAAGCCTCTTGCCCACAACGTGAAACGAACGTCAAGTGCAGGCCTTCACGCAGATTCAGTGTTGAAAAAGAGAACTGGGCATCTAAAAGAGTTCTACAACCTGGGTAGGAAGCTTGGACATGGGCAATTTGGCACAACTTTTCTTTGCACTGAGAAAGGAACAGGAAAACAGTATGCTTGCAAGTCCATAGCCAAAAGGAAGCTATTGACAATGGATGATGTGGAGGATGTTAGGAGGGAAATAGAGATAATGCATCACTTGTCAGGACACCCTAATGTTATCTTGATCAAAGGGGCTTATGAGGATGCTGTGGCTGTCCATGTTGTGATGGAATTGTGCGTAGGGGGTGAGCTTTTTGATAGAATTATCAAGCGAGGTCATTATACAGAGAGAAAAGCAGCGGCACTCACAAGGACTATAGTTACTGTTATTGAAGCCTGTCATTCATTGGGAGTCATGCATCGTGATCTCAAGCCTGAGAACTTTCTTTTTATTAATGAACAGGAGGATTCACCTCTGAAGGCCATAGATTTTGGACTATCCGTATTCTTCAAGCCTGGTACATTTTGATAAGCCCTGGGAACTCGATACAAATATAATTTGAGTCATCTTTTTCAATGTTCCCATATCAGCAATTATGTCTTAACTTAATCCAAGGAATTATGATTACGTCATACATATTCTGGGATCTTCTCTCTCAAATTAGAGAGTGGTCTCCAGCGAGTTAAATGAGTTCTGCTACTTGAACGCTGATTATGTCAGTCCCAAATTGCAGGAGAGATTTTCTCTGATGTGGTTGGAAGCCCATACTATGTTGCACCTGAAGTTCTTGTCAAGCACTATGGGCCAGAAGCTGATGTTTGGAGCGCCGGAGTGATGCTTTACATTCTCTTAAGTGGGGTGCCTCCATTCTGGGCTGGTAAGGGCATACAAGCATCTATCTTCATTTATTTTCTCAATCTATAAATTCTAATTTTGAGAAATTTCTTGCAATTTTAATGGTCTAGTACTCCTTGTAACACAGAATCTGAGCGGGAGATATTTGAAGAGGTTTTGCATGGTCAGCTGGATTTTGAGTCAGATCCTTGGCCTAATATTTCAGAAAGTGCTAAAGATCTGGTCAGAAGAATGCTGGTGAGGGACCCGAAAGGGCGGATTAGAGCTCATGAAGTTCTGTGTAAGTTGCTGTCTTTCACTAATTTCCTTCATTGCATGCACATTACTGCAGTTACTCTAAAGCCACTTTGGCTAGCATACGGGGTTGACTTAATAAAATCATGTTAGATCAAACCCCTATATAGTAACAAGTTTAGAATTATTTGGAAAAAAAGTTACTCCAATCATTGGTGCTTTTGTTTGTCTATCTACCCAAAAATATTATAAAGATGAGAACAGAGGAAAGGTGATCCAAAGAGATGTTACCAAATTCACTGTCCAATTTAAGCCAAGCTTTCACCTGGGTTTCTTAATGCTTTAGGTACTATGTACTAGACAATTATAGTGAAGTAGTCATCTATCTTCCTCATCCTGCACATTTTGGAGTGCATCATTTTGTCACTTCTGCTTGGATTGCCAAAGTGAAAGGTGGCTTCTACTGGAAAATGGATTCTCTGAACGTTTGATTGCTCCAGAAGATTGCATAATCATTCGAGAATGATGTTTTAGCTGTCATTTAAAGTTCTCCTGTGGGAATGTGATATTTTGGCTTTGCTCCTGTGATTTAATCTTCGAGTTCCTTGCAGGCCACCCTTGGGTGCAGGAAGATGGGGTAGCTCCAGACAGGCCTCTTGATTCTGCAGTCCTAACACGGTTGACACAGTTCTCGGCAATGAACAAGCTGAAGAAAATGGCTCTTAGAGTAAGCTTCATGAAGCTACTCCATAGTGGTTTAACTCTTTGTATTCTCTTCACTCGTGATTCTTTATTATAAAAAATGGTAACATAATCTCCATATTTAATTTTCATGTATTCTTCGTAGGTAATTGCTGAGAGCCTCTCAGAAGAGGAAATCGCCGGATTAAGAGAAATGTTCAAGGCGATTGACACAGACAATAGCGGTCAAATTACCTTTGAAGAACTAAAAGTGGGACTAAAAAGATTTGGAGCTAATCTGGATGAGTCTGAAATATATGATCTAATGCAGGCGGTAAGAATCACCAAAACCGTTTGTGATTATACATGCTTCAGATTCATTTTTCTCTATCTGTACAGTTTAGCTTTGAGTTACTAAATGGATAATGTTTTTGTGATTCCATAAAATTAGGAAAATTCAAAGAAAATGTGAACGCCCTCAGAGAACTTCTCCATTTAAGAAAATCAAATCCTATCTATACTAGCAAACTAAAAAGAATTTCCCTACACTTTGTTCAACAGTCGTTTGCTTTTATGTAAAACCCCTGTATGGAGGTCGTACTCTTTTGATTAACCTACGATTGCACATACAACAAATATATGTAAACCTCTATTTCCATCCGGTTTGACAGACATCCCAGTTAAGTTCATCCGACTCTAAAGATTGTATATCTGAAAGTTGAAAATTGAAATGAGAGAGGATCTGCTATCATGTTAGAACAAAATATCTCTGAATTTTACATCATTGTACTTGCAGGCTGATATTGACAATAGTGGAACGATAGATTACGGGGAGTTTATAGCTGCCACGCTGCATCTCAACAAGGCTCAAAGAGATGATCATCTATTCGCAGCTTTCTCATATTTCGACAAAGATGGTAGTGGCTATATTACTCTAGATGAGCTTCAACAAGCCTGTGAAGAATTTGGCATGGAGGATGTTCACTTGGAAGAAATGATTCGAGAAGTTGATCAAGATAATGTAAGTATATTTCGTGTTTTATAACACAAGCCACTAAATATATTTCGTGTTTTATAACACAAGCCACTAAGCACAGCATGATTGCTTTGTTTTAGAGACAGTTACTTGATTGATACCACAAATTCATCGTTTCATCTGCTGATTTGTTGCATGCAGAATGAATACAAAATCATAGATCTGATATTTTTCTATTTGAAGCACTAATTTCATTAGCCTTCTGAGATTCCAACCTGGTGACTATGATTGTCTGAATTTGAAGTAAATGAACTTCAAGATGCATTCTTTTCAGGATTGACAGATAATGAATTGTAAATTCCAGTAATAATACTTTTGTTGTGATTTTACAGGATGGCCGAATAGATTACAATGAGTTTGTAGCAATGATGCAGAAAGGCAATGCAGAACTGGGTAAGAATGGCATGCAGGGTAGGAATTTTGGGATTGGCTTTAGAGAGGCACTCCCAGTTTGTTGATACGTGTTAATAAGGCTCTTCTTTCATTTCTTTTGAGCACTTACTCCAAGTTGAAGTTCAACATTTTCTACTTCTTAGACTTTTCTACAATTGTTAGGGTACATTTTCAAGCCAGTAAAAGGATAGAACACGCAGAAGCTTCTTTCAGAGTCTTCTTCACCGAACATTTTATGTTCCAACATCAAAATGTTTCGTTATTCACAGACTGCAAAACAGTCCCGTCCTTCACCTATGATACGTGAAAATTTTCCCGAGTATATTACATAGCTTGTCATTTTCTCAAGTTACTATAGTTTCATAATTCTATTAACTTGCATT
Organism: Erythroxylum longipes; assembly: GCA_027563885.1. Lineage (NCBI taxonomy): Eukaryota > Viridiplantae > Streptophyta > Magnoliopsida > Malpighiales > Erythroxylaceae > Erythroxylum > Erythroxylum longipes. The sequence goes on along the minus strand of JAOQMS010000005.1, from coordinate 39,034,831 downwards.
CTTATTATGACCATAAAAGCATTAAAAAAAATACTCACGTTGAAATAGCACGATTTGATATAATTGAATTAAGATTGATTTCACAAAAAGTTAAGAAAGAGATGAGAGAGAGAAATCGGTTAATTGGCCAAAAGTCATTATAACAGTAATTCCAACAACTAATGTAGCTGTTAATAATATTTCTCTTTTAATATAACATGTGGCAATAATACATCCACGAAACCAAAGGCATTGTCGTATATACAAAACGCTGCACTTTAGTTGCTTCCTCTTGTATCATTCATTGTCTTCTTTTTCTGTAACTTTGTCTATAAGGTTGACATTGGAGTGACATTGTTGGAGATTCAGGCTGTACCGCCATTGTCTTCATCATACCCTTTTCTTAATTACCGAATTGCGCCCTATTCCTTCATTGTAATATACCCCAGAATGCAATTCAGATCCTCTGTACCTACTATCTTGTACCTATTTTGTTTCACGCGATCTTAGCCATACAAGTATGTGGGATTTACATGGGTCCCACGCATTTGTATAGCTGAGATCACGTGGAACAGAGTAGGTATAGGGTAGTGGATACAGAGGATCTGGTTCTCCCAGAATGGCCATCCGAAATTTGAGGGTAGTTGTTAATGGTATTAGTTTACGCTCTTTTATCCAATTATTTGGTTGCAATTTTATGTATAACATTATTATTTTAATTAATAAAGGTATTCTTTGTTTTTATATTATTTATTAACTACATTTGATGTTTTAATACTAAAGATAATATTTTTGAAATTATTACTGTGTAATTGAAATTATGATGAGATTATAATTATGACATTCAATTTGCATTTTTATATTATTTCTAAATTATTTCTAATTGTAGTTTTTTCAAGACAGAATATAAATGAAATAGTAAAACTATAACACTTTATATTTCTTTCTTATGAAGAAAGTAATTGATCTCATAAAGTAAAGTATAGAGACACTTAAATAAACGTGTTGGAGCTTATTAAAAAATAAGTTTACTGAATTGACCTGATTATAAGTATCTTACATGAAATATTACTTATATGGTTATAGATTTCATCATCATAATGGTTGTATAGTTGATCCTTGGATTTGAAATTACTAGAGTGTCTCCCTTAAAAATTATTATGCTTTGATACTAATTATAATCATAAAAATTACTAGAGTGTCTCCCTTAAAAATTATTATGCTTTGAATGACGAAAGGATTAAATTTTAAATCATAACTACTCATGGACAAGTTGACTCAAACTACTTTAACATTTCTTATATTTGGGTGGTCATAACATATTGCTGGACCTTAATCTTGATTATGAATATAAATTATTTAATTAGATAATTAAAGATAAATTAAAAAGAGTTTAATTTATTTAATCATAATTTTGAATTAAAATTATAATTTATAATCATTGTCAAGATATTAGGAGCATAATGAATCACACACACACAAAACAGTTAAAAAGAGAATATTCAATTTCAATTAAATTGGACTATGTTGGGAAGTTTAAGAAACTTCAAAGATCAAATATAAAATATTTAATTTAATTTAAATTAAATTATAATATAATTAGATTTTAACTTTAATTATAATTACAATATTTAATTTTAATAAAATAAAACCCTAATTCTTTTTTCTATTTATATTAAATAAGCGTAATAAAGTTAGTAGCACTCCTGCTTATTTCCTCTCAAAATGTTAAGTTTCTTTTTCTTCACTCTATAAATACCGTTAGAAGCTGGACACTTGGATAGTTTGTAGTTGACACATCAAAAAAGGTTTCGACAGGAATTCGAAGCAAATACAATTCAATTACTTTTATGATTTATTTTTTTCAAATTATTCAATTATTATGATATGATCGAAAAACTGTAAAATTTTAATTTTTGTTGCACCTGTTATTTGATCATAGTTGATTTTCTAACGGTGCTATCAAAGACACCTTTAATTGTTAACTTGATTAAATTGCTTAATTATTATTAATTTGATAAAATTAACGCTTAAAAACTTGTTTCAATGAAATCCAGTATTAGAGCATTAATTAATTAAGGTTCATTTTATTTTTTGAAAATTAAAACTCCCCTTTGTTTTGTGTTCTTTGGAAAAACAGTCTCACATGCTTTAGTTTGATTTTATCTTTTTGAACTTGTTTTTTCAGTTTCAACAAACGCATGTTACTTTGTGGGTTTTAGGAAATTATTGATGTATGTCCCCTAAAACGAATTAGCACTATAGCAAATATAGTTTTAGGCAATGAAATATTTGCAACAGATTAAAAATTTGTTGCCTTTACTAATATAAAAAGGCAATGGTAATAATAATTTGTTGCTACATATAAGAAAAGGCAACATAATTTAAAAAAAAGGTTGCAATGAAGTCTTATATATACAACATTTAGAATTGTTGCTATAGTTCTAGTTACCTATTTACTAAAGGGTATTTACTAATATTATTTATATATATATATATATATATATCTATTTACTAATATATATTTAAAAATAAATTGAGTATTCATAATATGTCTAGCAAAATTAAATTACAACAAATTTTTATTTAGTAAAATTGAAAGACATAAGTCAATACTATAAGAGAAGAGCAAGACATGGAAGTGGACGGTGAGGAAGACTAGAGACTCTAAACCCTTCTTTTCCTTCTTTACTGTGTGTGGTGTAGCTCCTAGCATCATGGGTATTGTGTTATGTTAGATTAATTTAAAGTATATCTTTGAATTTTTATATAGCAAAGTTTATCATAATTAACAACAATTAAGTATTATAATTGTAATTATACTATTATTACTATTTATAGCGCAATAATTTTATGCATTATTTTAGGGATAAAAAATGTGAAATATAATATTATGCATAAAAACCTTTAAAATTGCATAATAATATGCAATGAATATTGTTTAACACTTCCAAGTAGATCATTTTAAAAAAAATAGAATTGATTGTATAGATTAATAATTAAGTATAGTAACTTTGTTTGGAGAATAAGCTTACTCACGACATCAAAAATGTAACAAAACGACAATACAATGAGAACATGAAGCAAATACACTTGACGACTCAATGAACCAAACAGAAAGCTCGACAACAGCGTTTGAAGAGGACGGTTAGTACCAAACAGAAGTGTGAAATAGCAACTTAGCACCCCTTTTTTACGTATTGATGCTTAAAGTTTCTCCCAATTAGGATTGGGAGATTCAGAATCAATTGACGTCGCTACTTATAACAATCTAGTTGTAGGTGAGAAAATTCTATATGGATGCATCTCACTTTACTCAAGCTTCCTTTAATCGATTGTTCCATGTTAACACTTCTAACTGTCCCCTTGTTTTTCAAATGAAGTTATTCAACCATGGGTTGTTTTCCATTTTGTTTTTTGACCCGCCTCTTTCCTGTAGCATATATGAGATGTTGAGAAACCCCCTGTTCTTTGATAAAATGGAGCAAACGTTCATCATGATCAAGCCCGATTGGGTCCAGAGATTCTTTGTATGTTTTGTTATTACCTTTCTCAGAGTCTTGATTTTAATTTTTCATGTTTGATTCTTTCAACTGTTGCTTGTTTTATAGGTACTTTCTATCTCAGTCATTTGCTCTGCTCTTGTGTACCTTGTGTTTGCAAAAATTCCTAAATCTTAGCTATGAATGATCTCATATTATTCTAGGAAGCACAAAAGCGTTTGATAAAGATTCCTTGGCAAATGATTAGTTGGGTATTGCATTTACTCCTCTAATTGATAGTACTCATCCTTTCCTTAAGAGTTCACATAAAGTGATAGAGGAAGTTATGCAATCTACTACAACCGGGAAGGTATAGCTTTATGTGCTAAAACCTTTGAAGTGTTTTCGTCGGTGTATATCAACCATCTTATGCAAACTAGCTTGAAAACAATTATGTGGGTTCAAACCATCAAAAAATGATATCTCTCCAAATGTTCATCAAATATGAGAGCTTATTGGAAAAGAAGGTTCTTTGTTTTTGATACTCGAGGGATGTTGTACTACTATCGAAAACGATTCAATTAGACGTGTAAGCCACCAGCTTGGAGATAGCTTGTGACTCTAAATTGTATATGATATTTTTTTTCTAAAAATCGCTTAACTTTGGCAACCTCATTTCAGGCTTATGGTAGTCAATCTTCGCTACAAAGGACTGTTTGCACTGAAAATGTTTTATCTTCTTATTACCATGGTGATGTGCATGATGAAAAATCTGTTGCACGTCATACTGTAAACCTATTAACATCTACAATTAAGGTTGATGCAAATCAGGCAGATCTAAGGTTTTGCTTCAAAATAATTTCACCAATGAAAGTTTACACTTTGCAAGTGCTTTTATGAAAGTAATATTGATTTCTGATATAGTTTAGAACTAGAATTTAGTCTTGGTGGAATGGCGTTTCAATAGTTCTTAACTGTATTTGTTTGAAACACAAGCAGAGAATGTAGTGGACCAACTGGATTGGATTGAGAAGATAACTGGAGTCATTGCTTTGTTATTGAGTTTTCAGAATCTTGAGCAAGTAATTCTCCAGGGTCTTTATTTCTTAGTATTTTAGATATTTCCAATAGATTAGTTAGGATAATTTTGTAACGAAGCTTGACATCGACTTCGAATTCTACAAATGATAAAGAGTTGTTAAAGCACATGTAATTTTCTTTGCAATTGTTAAGGATTGGAGAATTTGCTTTTTGTATTTCCTAACAATAAAAGCAAATTTATTTTGTTTTTGGATTTTGAACATATTAAATGTTGAATTTTACAAGTCCTATAGACTATATATTATATATAAATATAATTTTTTGATCGTTTACATTTGATAGTATGTACGCACTTAAGACGTACATTAATATCTAAATATTGTTCTTAATGTATTTATGGATGTTACCTAAGTAATGACAAGAGTTTGTTTTTACATTAAATATTATCAATGAAGAAATAATAAATAGTTGCTTTTATTGTTACAAATTGTTGCCTAAAAAATTCACTTTGTTGACTTATCTATTTAACACTATTGCCTAAAAAAACTTAAAGCATTGTAATATCTATTTAACATTTTTGCTATAATTTGAAACTAAAGTATTGCTTTAGTTAAAACTTAAAGCAACATTTTTTATTTTGTTGCCTAATCAACAAATTTTGTTGCGTTATACTTGTTGCAGTGCCACTTTTTGTAACAATATGAATTATGATAACTTAATAAAAAGGCAACGATAATTGTACTTATAGCTACACTTTTGTCTGTTGCTTAAAGCACTTTTTATGTCGTAGCGTAGGTTTATGCTTGCCTAGATTGAATTTCTGAACTCGGTGAGTAATTGAATGTCAGGATTTGGTGAACTTATGTTGAAAGAAATCAAGGTTTCTAGGTTATTTGCGTTTGTGCTTGGTCTGAATAAGTGGCTCTTGCAATGAGCTTCCACTGGCGAAAGATATGGTTGCTGGAACTGGAGCCAACTAGTGGCATTAGGATGACAGTCGCCCAGAAGAGAGAGGCAATAACTCGGTCAAAATAGGAGAAGCATACTAGCAAAGCAACTCACATAAGACAGGAAGGTGCAAACCTAGGCGGCACGAACTAGAGGGAGGAACAACGGTGCATCAGAAAAGAATAAAACACTAGCTTGGGATATAATGCCTAGAAGTAGATGTTACGCAAGCACCAGTCAATGTGACTACATGCGCCTCACATAAAATGTTTTTGGCGTATATAGTGCACGTGCTTCACAGTCCCCAATTCAATTTTTTAATTTTTATATATTTTAAGCCTTCCTTTTTAATAAAATTTATTAAATTTAGATTAATTTGGTTTAAATTACTAATAAATTTGAAAAGGTGTTTTCTAAATGTTTGAAAAAAAAGTTCAAAGGATTATTTTTATTATGAATAGTTTGGAATTTAGTTTAATTTTTCAAAGAGTTTAATTATAATTATAATTATAATTAGGGTCAAGCAAAGTTTTTAAGCATTTCTTTCATTATCTGATTATATTAGAAATTACTAATATAATGAGATTATATTATTTTTATGAGACCTAAATTTTTAAAATTTTAAATCTCTTAATTAAATATTAAGTACACGTGAAGAATATAATAGTTACCTTTCATTAGTTAAGAATAAAACCAGAGTTTTGTTTATTGTAAGACTTGTTAAGCAAACTCAAAATCCCTTTAACCTGGATATATTTTATCTTAAATTAATATATTTAATTAAATTTGTATGATTTGGATAAGTAAACTCATGATCATTTGAATTTAAAGGCATAGTTGGAATAATATCTACGATATATTTTTGCAAATAGTTGTCACCTAACAGATCTAAGAGTCATACAAGATGTAATTGATAAAGTTATTATATAGCTAATTTAAATCTAGTTAGTTTGTTGAGCGAACTCAAGATCAACTATATTTGAATGAGATCCTAACTTACTAGGAAATTATTTGATAATTTCTCGATTTAATAGTAAGGGTTATTATTTTGAATAAAATAGTGAGAGTAACCAAATATCTATTAAAGTCTTTATTTTAATTGGTTTTGTTGCATAAACTAATACTCTCTCTTTTATGTCTTTTATTTGTTAAAAGAAAATGAGTACCAATTTGTTACTGAGGAGCAGCATGGGTGCTAACAAGTTAACTGGACCCAATTTCTCATATTAGTTTCATAATGTGGTTCTCAGGCAAGAAAAGAAATTTTAGTTTCTTGACATCATTGTCCCACCAGATGCCACTGATAAAGTTTTAGAGAAATATCAATATTATATTGATGATTTTGAATAAGCTACATATATGATTTTAGCTAGTATGTCTCAAGAGCTTCAAAGATAGCATGAGGACATGGATGCTTCTGCTATAATTCTACATCTTAAGGAGTTGTTTGGTGCATAAAAGAGTGTGGAGAGATATTAGTTCTCTAAAGCATTATTTCAACGCAAGATGGCAAAAGGATCTTTAGTGAAGCTATATGTATTAAATATGATTGGCTATATTAAAAAATTAGGCCAATTAGGTTTTGTCATGCATCATAAGTTAAGTGTTGATATGGTGTTGCAATCTCTTACTTCGAGCTTTTTACAGTTTGTTATGAACTTTCATGAACCAAAAGGATGTGTCATTTCTTAGACTATTGAATATGCTCAAAACTGTAGAGGAGTACCTTAAGAAGGAACCCAATTTTGTTCTTGTTCTAGATTCATCCAAGAGTAAGAAAAATGGCTCTAAAAAGAATAATAACAAGAAAGAGAAGGCTTCTGCTAAAGTAGTAAAGCTAAAAGATAGTGTCAAAAATAAAAACAATGACAAGGGCACATGTTTCACTGTGGAATTAATGGACACTAAAAGAGGAATTGCACAACTTATCTTACTATCCTGAAAGATAAGAAGCTTAAGGACGCTACTTATTCAAATATGTTTATGATTAAGATAAATCTTTCTACTTCTATTCCACATTCTTGGGTATTAGATACTAGACGTAGATCTCATTTTTGTAATAATATGTAACATAGATTAGATCATTGAGGAAAGGAAGTAGACCTGTAAGTTGGCAATGAAGAAAAAATTGTTAAATTAGTTGTATGAACTTGTCGTATAGCTTTACCTTTTATCCTTAAACTAGAACTATATAATTGTTATTATGTTCTTGTTGTTACCAGAAACATCATTTTCATTTCTTATTTAGATTCTAATGGATTTGTCTTTATTATTAAGAATAAAAGTTATTCTTTTATAAAGATGATGTTATTACAAATTTTTATTACTTACAAATAGTTGTATGAATCAGATCTTAAAAATCCTTAAGATAAATAGCAAGAAAAGAAAGTTAAGTAACCAAAATCAATCTTGTTTGTGGCATTGTAGGTTAGGTCATATCAACGAAACTAGAATCATAAAGTTACATAAAGAAGGATATTTTAATCCTTTTAATTATGAATCATATGAAACCTGTGAATCTTGTTTGTTAGGAAAGATGACCAAATTATGAAAAAGAGAGCGTTCTAATGAGTTACTAAAGCTTATACATTTAAATGTATATGGCCCTATGTCTACTCACGCTAAAGGTGGATACTCACATTTCATTATGTTCACTAATGATCATTTTAGATATAGTTATATGTACTTAATGAAACAAAATTCTGAATCAACTAAAAATTTCAAAGAATTTAAACTTAAGGTTGAGAAATAAACTAGTAAGAGTATTAAAACACTTAGATCTAATCGAGATAGTGAATACTTAGACCATGAGTTTCTTAGTTACTTAAAAAATAATGGAATTCTCTCACAATGGACTCCTCATGGAACTCTATAATATAATAGAGTGTCTGAGAGGAGAAATCGTACTCCATGAGAAGGTACATTTCATGGTGAGTCATACAATCCTTCCTATCTCATTTTGAAGATATGCACTTGAAATTATAAAGAATAAGGACAATGTATTGCTCATAAATGATGAGCTTACAACTTTTAAGAAGTTATGCCTAACATTAATTCTTTAAAATGGCATGAAGCCATGAGATCTTAAATGGAATCTATAGTCACTAAGTAAGTATAGACTTTTATGGATCCTCTTAATGGTATTGTACCTATTGGAAGCCGTGAGTTTTTAAGAAAAAATTGATATGGATGGTAATATACATGCATAGAAAATAAGGATACTGGTTAAAGGTTATAAATAAAAATAAGGAGTTAATTTTTATGAAAACTTTTCTCTAGTAGCTATGCTTAAATCCATAATGATCTTATAGACTATATTTGCTTATCATGATTATGAAATCTGACAAATGGATGCCAAAATAACATTTTTTTAATGGAATTTACTAAAGGATATGTGTGTGACACAACCTAAGTGTTTTGAATACAAGAGATTTTCTAATCAAGTATGCAAGTTGCATAAGTCTATTTATAGACTTAAACAAGTGACATAAAGTTGGAACATTCATTTTATTAATATAATCAAAGTGATTGATTTTATTAAAAGTGTAGATAAACCATGCGTCTATAAGAAGCTTAATCGGAGTGTATTCATTTTCTTAGTGCTATATATAGATGACATATTGCTTATTGAAAACAACATACCAATGTTCGAATCTGTTTGGTTATCTAAGAACTTCTCCGTAAAGGATATGAGAGAAGCAACCTATATTTTAAGGATAAAGATCTACAAAGATAGATCAAAAAAGTTGCTTGGGTTATCCCAATCCACGTATATAGACAAAGTGCTAAAGATGTTTAACATAGAGAATTCTAAAAGGAGGGATTCTTACCTATTTAGCATAGGATTTCTCTCTCATGGAGTATTTGTCCTAAGATATAAGAAGAGAGAGACAAAAATAGATTTTTTTATGTGATGCTATATAATAGATTAGAGGTCTTTTATGATTTAATCATAACAAACAGGTTTCAACCCAATCCTGGTGATGGCGATCGGACGATTCTAAAAAACATCTCAAAGGAATAAAGATGTTTTCTTGGTCTATGGAGAAGCTGAATTGAGAGTTCATGGGAATTCAGATACTAGTTTTCAATTAGATTTAGATGATAGTAAATCAAAGTTAGGGCATATTGTCACTCTGAATGGTGGTACAGTAAGTTGGAAGAGTTCAAACAACCAATCATTATAAATTCTACAACCGAGGCAGATCACATTTCAATGGCAAAGGTGACAAAGGAAGTAGTTTGGATCAAAAAGTTCGACATTAAACTTAGACTAGTTCCTAGTATTGTTAAGCCTATAGTATTATGTTACAACAACAATGGTTTCATTGTGTAGATAAAGGAACCAAGGTCTTATTAATGGTCTAAATATGCACTTAAAAAGTTTCACTTGATCAAGGAGATAGTGGAGCAAAAAAAAAATATCATTAAAGTGAGTTCCAACTGAAGAGAATCTTGTAGGTCCTCTCACTAAGTCATTTTCTTATAAGAGACATTATCAACATATAAACGGATATGATATTAAATATATAGGCAATTGGCTTTAGTGTAAGTGGAGATTGTTAGTTTATGCCCTAACAGTCAGTCATTTGGTTGGAATTTTATGTGTGACATTATTATTTCAATTGATAAAAGCATTCTTTAACTTTATGTATTTTGTTAATTACATTTTATGTTTTAATATTAAAGATAAAATCATTATGCAATTAAAATTATGATGATATCATAATTATAAGATTCAATTTGCATTTATATGTTATTCCTAAATTATTCTTAATTATAGTTTTATCAAGATGGCATATAGATGAAATTATAAAACTAACACATTATTTTTTTCTTATAAAGAAAGTAATTAATAGTATAAATTAAAGTATGTAGATACTTAAACAACTATATGGGTGTTTATTAGAGAATAAGTTTACTAAATTGACCTGATTATGAGGATCCTAAATGGCATACTACTTATATGTCTATAGATTTCCTCATCATGATAGTTGTATATTTTTTTCTTTAGAATTGAGATTACCAAAGTATCTCATGTGAAAATTACTATATTTTGATGCTACTTATGACTAATCCTATTTAGGATAGCTTAGTCGGTAGTATTTGGATACAGTATGAATCATATGGAGATAGTTAGGTAATTTAATAAGGATTCATCACTCTAAAGTAATTAAAGAGAATGATTTAATATTATTGATTAGTATTGATTAAGAAATTCTCTAGCTAGAGTTAATTGACATTTGAAAAAGGTGTTTTCAAATATCAATTATAAATCAATTACTAATTAGCAAACAAGACTTAGATTCAAAAACAGTTGACACTATATCCATATGCTATGTTTAATTGGAACATTAGATGATGAAAAAATTAAATTATACATAATAATTATATTTGGACAAGTTGAGTCAAACCACTTTGATAGTCCTAATATTTGGTTAGTTATGACATGTTGTTAGACATCAATCTTGATCTATAATTATAAATTACTTAATTAGAGAATTAAAGATAAATTAAAAGGATTTTTAATTATCTAATTGTAATTACGAATTAGAATCACAATTTTATAATCATTTCCAAAATATCATGAACCTAATAGGTCACAAATAAAGAGCAGTTGAAAACAGAAAAACCAATTTCAATTAAATTGGACTTAATTATGAAGTTTGAGATACATCAGGAATCAAATATGAGATATTTAATTTTATTAAAATTAAATTATAATTATAATTGGAATATTTAATTTTAATAAAATAAAACCTAAGGCTTTTTTCTATTCATAGGAAATTAGGGTAAAGGAGTTAACACTCTGCTTATTTCCTTTTAAAAAAGAATTTTCTTTTTATCTGCTCTATAGATACTATTAGAGACTAGACATTTGGATAGCTTGTGGTGGACACATTAAAAAAAGTGTCATTAAGAACTTGAATAAGATATGATTAAATTACTTTTATGGTTCATGTTTTTTCAAGTTATTCAATTATTATGATTCAATCGAGAAACTATAAAATTTTAATTTTCATTACACCTATGATTGAATTACGGTTGGATTTCCAATAAATGATATATTGAACTTACTCTCCTAATATCTACAATCTATTTCTTTAGCTGAGAGATTTGAAATCTATGATAAATTTTTTAATTAGTAAGAAGTTCTATAAAATATACAATTGTTCCAATCTTCTATAACACTTCAGATAGACTAAAAAACAGTAAAGCAAACTTATAACTGACTCTCTGTTGGATACTTTTTTGAACTATAAGGTTGTAACTTCACATAAATTCAATGTTTAATTTCAAATTCTCTTTCAATTTGTTTTTTATCTCCTTCTATTTCATTCTATTATGATCCCTTATCATATAAAATTAAATCATCCTTAATGTTACTCCTCTGTACCTTAGTGTTTGATCAAGTGATAGTATCTATGTATATTATAAAACAAGTAAAGAGTGTGGAAAGGAGGAACGTACCTATATATTACCTCAAATGGATTGGTTTATATTGTTGAATGATATAAAGTGTTAAACCACCATTTTGCCTCTGGTATCTGCTTATTCCACTAAATTAAACATTCATTAGTCATATAAAACAAATATGTTTAAAATGTTTTGCTCAACACTTTTGTTTAACTATCAAGTTAAAGGTGATATGTAGTTGATTTATGTAGTGAAGTCTCTTGAATACAAAAAAAATCTTGTTAAAAACTACCTGTCTCTCATTATACTTTAAGGCGTGTCATAAAGCTTGTATACATGATTGATAAAGAGAGTTATTTTTTATTGTATATAGATGATGCTTAAGAAATGAGCATTTTTTTAAACTTGTCCATTATCATCATAATTATATAATTGTCTCCTGATTTGATTAATTCTTTAATGAAATCAAGATTGATTTCTACCCAAAATTAATATTGAATAGTAAAGGTTATAATAACTTTGGAGAGGCCAATATCTCATACTTGTTTCTTTAACACACTACATACTTTTGAAGACATTCCTTTAAATATTTTAACATCTTCCTCCAATATAAATACATCTTGATCCTCAAGTTCTAAAAAACCAAATGGGCACCTATAACACTTTCATGAAATAAAGATATATCTTTATACCTCAAGGTAGATACTTTTCTAATCACTAATATCTCTTTTCAATATAATAATTGTTTGAACCGTATGTAGATTGATGCCTTAAATTCTTTCTTATTTCAATCTTACTATCAACTCATGTAATCTCACAACTATTATTAATCTTATTTACTGACTTAGGATGCATATTAAAGACGATCATTGTATAAGTTCTTTACTTTCTAACCTTGATAAAGCATCAATGAAATTGTTGTCCACTCCCTTTTGTGCTTAATTTAAAAATCAAATCATAACAATTTAGGTATTTTCAATTTACAAAGGGCCTACGGGCCCATACGAGGAGGAAAGTTAGACCACACATAAGTTGAAATGAGGTTTCATCCTAAAACCAATTAACAATAGGTGGAGTAGCCCACTAAGCTTATATGTTCGTCTTCTTTCCCTTATTTCTTCGATATGGGACACTCACATGTGGGCATTCTCAACACTCCCCCTCACATGTGAGTCCCTTTACACTTGGGCAATCTGGAGAGGTACGTAAACTTTCCTCATCAGGGCTCGACTTCTGATTGAGGTCAAATAGGCTCCCTTTTGGGGCAAACAATAGTGCGAGGTCACTTGCTTTATCTAAACTTCAAATCCTTCTCCAGTTGCTTAAATGACGGGCCCTCTTATGGGTCAAACAGTAGGCCAAGATCTTCTTTGTCTGTAATACCATAAAGAAAACGATTCTACGTTGAATTGAGAATATCTGTACATAGGATTTCTATATTATATGTACAAAAGGCCTAGGAATAATTAAAGGATATTATTAGCTATCAAATCTCATAATTATAGGGAAAGATCTCTCAATTATAGGAAAGATCTTTACAGATATTAATTCCTAAATATATACACCGAAATAACTCTAGTCAACACTCCCCCTCAAGTTGGTCCATAGATATCACACATTCCCAACTTGCGAACAAGATTGTGAAACTGCTTGTTGTAGTTTCTTTTGGTGAAGACATTTGCAAGTTGTTGATTAGACCCTACATAGGATAAGTGTAAAAAGCCCATTCACAATTTTATCCTTATAAAGTGTTGGTCAATTTCTATGTATTTTGTTATATCATGCTGAACAGGATTGTGAGCTATACTAATGGTAGCTTTGTTATCACAGTATAGGGATAAACTTCCTCCATCCATCAATTGAAATTCATTCATCAGCTTTCTTACCCACAAGAGTTTGCACACATCTTGTGTCATAGCTCTATATTCTGCTTTCACACTAGATTTAGCAACTACATTCTAGTTCTTACTTCTCTGAGTGACTAGATTTCCTCTTATGAACGTACAATAACTAGTGGTTGATCTCCTGTCATCTAAAGATCTAGCCCAATCAGCGTCTATAAATGCTTCTATCTTAAGGTGACCATTGTCAGTGAACAGAAGGCCTTTTCTTGGTGTAGACTTCAAATAGCGCAGGATACAAAATACAACCTGTAAGTGTGGTTCTCGTGGATCATACATATACTAATTGACCAAGCTAACTGCATATGCTATATCTGGTCTAGTTGAGAGAGATAGATGAGTCTCCCAACTAATTTCTAATATCTTCATATGTCTACTAATATACATGTTCCCAGCTTGAAGTTTTTGGTTGCTCTCAATAGGAGATTCAGCTAGTTTACAACCCATCATATCGATTTCTTTTAACAAGTTTAGGATATATTTTCTCTGGGAGATAAAGATTCCTTTTCTTGATCTAGCAACTTTAACTCCTAATAAGTATTGCAACTTCCTTAGATCCTTAATTTAAATTTATGAACAAGGAGTTTCTCAGCCTAACCATCTCTTCTGTATCACTTCCTGTTACCACAATGTCATCAACATAGATAGATAATAAGAAGCGTGATCTTGCTTCAGGAACTCTTGATAAATAGGGTATGATCCATATTACTTTGTTGATAACCAAAGGAAATCATAATCCGACTAAACTTTTCAAACCATGCTCTGGTTGATTGCTTTAGCCCATACAAGGCCTATTTTAGCCTATAAACCTTCCTTTGTGTCTTTTTATCTTCAAACCCAGGAGGAATCTCTATATACACGTCCTCCTTCAGATCCCTATGAAGGAAAGCATTTTTATCATCAAACTGCTATAAGTCCCAATCCAAATTAGCTGGATAAGAGAGTAGAATTCTAATTGTATTCATCTTAGCAACAAGAGCAAAGGTTTCCTGATAGTCTACTCCATATGTTTGAGTAAAGTATCTAGCCACTAATCTCACCTTGTATCTCTCAATAGATCTAGCTGGCTTATGTTTCACTATGACTACCCATTTACAGCCAACTTTTTTCCCCTTCTAGAGCAATCACAAGTTTCCAAGTCTTATTTATAGGGCCTTCATTTCCTCAGCCATAGCTTCTTTCCAATGGGCATTTTCCATTACTTCTCTCTAATTCTGTGGAATGGAAATAGAGGAGACAAGAAAAAGGTTCTACAAGGAGGACATAGTGAGTAATAGGAAACAAAATTAGAAATTGGGTGCTTAGTGCAAGTTTTAACACCTTTCCAAAGACCAATAGGCTTATCTAAATCATTAGATAAATCACATTTTAACTCACCAGTGTTTTTGAAGGAAGAGGATGGCATAGACTGCACGATGGCTTTTTTTTTGTCTTTTCTCATCTTTAGTATATTTGCAAATCTAATCTATCTAAGCACCTACTTCTGTAGCACTCCACCCTTGCCAGACACGTACCCGACATCCTGAGTGATGTCCGAGTGCGTACCCCATAAGGGTGGCATGCTAGAACAGTCAGTCAATCAAATTCAATACAGAAATTTCTTTTCTTTTAAAAAAACAATGCACGCATATTGCGAAAAATCAATAAATAAATCGGGCCTACTTTTATTTATAAACATTTTCAAACACAATGCCACAACCATTACAATACGAAATCATTTACATACAATTGCAAAATACTTGTGAATACATATTTTGATACAAAAATTAAGGAAATACTAATGCAGACACGAACTGATCCCGACCTCTATCTCTTACTTGGGTACAGTGGCTATACTCTCGTTAGCCTAACGGGGTAACTCTTCGGAGACTGAAAAAATTATATACTCTCGTTAGCTTAACAGGGTAACTCTTCGAAGCCTGAAAAAATTACTGCAAATTTTGGGTGAGTTTTGCGAACTCAATGAGTGACTATCTTTGATGGCTCACTCAATCACATAACACATACAGTTCACATATTTTCACATAATTTACATCACTTCATTTAACATAGAGGATCACATTCAGGGCATTCAAATTAATCATCTCAATCATTTAAAATAGACATATCACTTATAATGCAATGCACATGAGACTCACTTTCATTTATTGCTTTATTGTGACCGAGTGCATATAACTGTCCCGTATCCATTGTGGATACTGGGTCATTGATAACTGTCTCGTATCTGTTGGGAATACCAGGCTCATTTTACATAGTGAGTCGTTAGCCCTTATACACTTTCTAAGCTTTAAGCTCTTTTTCATAATCTAAGCTTTAAGCCCTTTTTCACATTCTGAGCTTTAAGCTCTTTTGTGATGGCTACTTCGGTTACAACTTCCTTTATGTTTCATGCATTCATGTAATGGAATGCATCACATTCACATAATTTCGGTCTATCACATGCTTTTGGATTCACATTCAATTTCATATTCATCATCGGACCGTGGTCCGACATTCAACATAAATGTTGAGAAACAATTTTTCAATCATATGCATATTCACATGTTTTTTCGGAACTAGGTCCGAAATTTAACAATCAAATTAGATATCACTTATTTCATCAAATTCACATACAAGGAGCACTTCAATATTCTCACATTTATTAAACTCCTCGGACATTCAATGTCCAGAAATTAGAACAATCACATTCACATTGCAAAATCATTCAATACATAATACAAACAGAATAATCAGTAAGCAAGACCATCTAAGTCAACTCACAATACGCTCCAGATTAGCATTAGCTTCCATGATCCGAAAACGTCTAGATGCGGACATTTGTCTTGCATATCAATATTATGCAATATACATATTGCAGACACATTAATAATTGTATAATCTTCAATATTCATTTATGTACAAATGTGTATATGGATTATGTACAATGCATGCTCAATGACAATCCCAAGTATATTATCAAATTTCACATTTTATCCACATTCTCATTTTATAACTCAATTACTTGTCATTTCATTTTTAGCATTATTGCTCTTCAAAGTATCCGACTCCCATTTCTTCTTACATCTCCAAAATTCCAAACTTTCGGGTCAATTTTCCATGATCACTCTAACCAAAAAAATGCAGTAATTTGGCAACACTTTCTTCTAGAAAATTTTTCTCCTATCTCTTAAGTTTCTAATGACACCAAAATCATTCAATTTGGTTCAGTATTCCAAAAGTTATACTCTAAATAATTCAAACTGTTCTTAAACTAAAATAGTATTTTGTGTTCAACCTCAAGTCAGATTATGAAATTCTAGAAACAGAATGAAAATTAAATTTCTTCATAAAAATTGTATTTCTATATCTATAGTTTATTCCAAATCAAGAATCACTCCATTCGGATAACTATAGAAAAAGTTATGATCAAAATATCGAAGCATGTTTAAGCTGCACAGGAAAGTTAGCCGCGGCGAAGCCAGGAGTTAGCCGCGGCGAATTTTTCCCGAGAGGAATCCTCGCAAAATCTTCCAAGTTGGCTGTGACGAACTTTTTTTGAGAGAAATCCTGCAAGTTGGCCATGGCGAACCAAAGAGTTGGCCGCGGCGAACTTTCACAGAAAGTAGTAAACAGAACTCCTTGTCTAGCTTTTCCAACTCTATTTTTCAGGTCAGTTTTGCATGACCATTATGACCTAGAAAATAAGGTTTTTTGGCAATACTATCTTCTAAAAAAATGTTCATATATGTCTTAAGTTTCTAAATAAATAAATTTCATACAATTTTTTCCATTAAAATGAAATTTATACACAATTTACTACATGATGTTCAAAAACAGAGACATAATATAAAACTAAATTTCAAGACAAATTTCAAAACTATTAGAGATAGAATTCAAACTTGATTTCTTCATGAAAATTGTATTAATTTGTCTCTAGTTTAATATAAATCAAAAATAATCCCATTTGGATGTCTAAAATTCAATATATGTCCAAAATACATAAGTATATTCAGTAAAAACATTCCATCTAGCATATTTCAGCACACCTTTAACTTCATTTTCATCCTAATTCATCTCTTTTACTAAGTCTATCATTTCTAATTCATGTCCTCATTATTTCCTCTTCTTTTATGCTTCCATTTCAACTCAATATCATACATAACAATTCATGTTGATCATTAACCCTAAAACAGAACATATAACTTTCATTCATAAATCAATTTTTCTGCACTTCTTTCAACCCCATTTCAAAACTCATTCTAATTCTAAATCATCTTTACATCAATTTATGAATCATTAATCATCAAATATACAAAAACAAGACATTAAGGTGTTCATTTCATCAACCATGTTCCCACATATTTTCATCACCATTTCATGATCTTTCGACCCTAACTATCATCCTATATGCTTCATAAATAAAGTTATAAAGATCAATAATAATACACTTACTTGATTAGCTCAAAGCTTCTTCAATCACCATTAAACCCTAGCTTCTCTATGATTCATGATCATCAACATTTTAGGTGGAATAGAATGGGTCTTTAGTAACAAATTGAAGAAGATAACCAAATAGAAGTAGCAAGTGAAAAATGAGAAAAAAGGTTTAACGTTGATGGAGTTGGGTAAATGTCATGGAAATGAAGAAGAGAAGAGAAAAGAAGAGATGGAGAAGAAAGCGATGAAAATGAAAGGAAGTAATAAGTGAAAGACCTTGAGATAAATCGTGGGTTAACAAGTGGTGTGACAAGTGACACTTGTCATTTGCCACATGTCACTTTTTCCATGGTCCCTCCTTAGTCCTTTTAATAACTAGTCCATTTGTAATCCAATTGACTCCCAATTTTCAATGACATATGTCATTAAACCCCAATGTCATTCATAAAAATTTCTATTACTATCTGACACTTATTTCTACCACTATTCATTAATTGTCTCGCTACTTGGCATTTTTCCTAGTCCAAAATTTTCCAAAATTTCAGAAAATTCTCAAATTTCACTAAAAATTCTAAAACATTAACTCAATTTTCAGAACAAAATATTCACTATCCACACCATAATCACATTAAATCAATCATTTATACCCGGAAATGTCAATTGAGTACATGAACAAATTTTTGTACCGTGTGCAATAATCGATTTCACGTACATGATGCTATTTTATATATGAGTATGAAATGCATTTTTCTAATCCCTCATTGTTATCTCTCATGTATGGTATCCTCGGGCTCTAACCCTTAATATGAGAACGGGATGTTAGAACTTCAATCCTCATAAATCACACTAGTTTTCTCCCCCTGAATTGTTGTCTCTCCCTGGATATCATTATCAAGTAACACCTCTTCGCTTTCATTCTCCCCTCGAAGAGGGGTTTGTTGTATGGTGAAATAAGGCTCACCCTCCAAAAAAGTGGCTTCCATACTTACAAAGTATTTCTTAGATGGGCCAGATAACACTTATATCCTTTTTGTGTGGGAGAGTATCCAACAAACACACACTTCAAAGCTTTAGGCTCCAACTTACCTACATTATGAGCATAAACAATGCAAATACACCCAAATATTCTTAGAGGTATTGTACACAAATTTTTGCCTTGCAAAATTTCTACAGGGTTTTTAATGTCCAGAATCCGAAGTGGCATTCTATTGATAAGATAAAAGGCTGAAAGGACAACATCACTCTAATATCCCTTTAGAAGATTCATGGTGAACATGAGTGATCGAGCTACCTCTAGAATATATCTATTCTTCCTTTTTGCCACTTCGTTCTATTCACTAGTATAGGCACAACTGGTTTGATGTATTATTCCTTAAGAATCTAGATAAGCACAAAATTTTCCATCCATATACTCCATTCCATGATCAAACCTTAAGGTTTTAATTTAAGCATCAGGTTGGGTACAAATCATTCTATAAAAAGACTAAAAGTAAGAAAACACTTCATTCTTGGCTTTCATCAAATAAACCTAAGTTAATCTTGTGCAACAATTAATAAAGATCACAAACTATCTATGGCCAAAAAGAGAGGGATTTTGAGTATAACCCCAAACATTGGAGTGAATTGTCATAAAAGGAACATAACTTTTATATTTAGATAAATGATAAAAACTTCTCGTGTGATTGGCTAGTTCATATGCTTCAGAAAACAAACAATTGAAAGAAGTTCTTTTAAACAAGCTTGGATATAATTTTTCTAGAGCTAAAAATGAGGGATGTCCTAACTGTCTATGCCACTATAAAATTTCCTTATTAATCACATCATTCCCAAGAGACACTTAATGAGCAATTGTTATAGGATTTTCTTCGAAGACATATAAGCCATCCTGTAGTTTACTAGTTTTAATCCTCTGCCCTCTATAGAGGTTCTGAAGAACACAATAGTCAGGAAAAAAATTCAACTTTGCAATTAAGATCCGTAGTGATAGAACTGATAGAGAGAAGATTAATAAGAAAACAAGGTACTTAAAGAACTGATGATAAAGTGATATTGGGAGAATAATTAACAGAACCTGTACTAGATACAAAGGTAAAAGAACCATACGCTATTCTAAGATTATCCCCTTTTTTCATGAGAATGTGTTAAAATTTTATTTTGAGAGCCTTTCTTGTGTCTGTTAGCTCTAGAGTGTATAATCAAAGGATTATCTTTAGAATTTGAGTACACAATATTTGATGTACCAACTGTAAAAGAAGAGTCCAATTTTGAGAGAAGATATCTTAAGTTCTAAAGTTCCTCATTGGATAAAACTCCAGTTGATAGTGCTTTAGATGCTTCATTCCCTTCAGCTAAGTGAGCATGACCCCTTACCATTGAGCCACCACATTTTCCACGACCCTGATTTGGTGGCTCATGTATTTTCCAATAGGTTTCTTTGGTATGCCATTGTTTTCCACAATAATCATAGTGCAAAGTGATTCTTATTAGTTGTTGGCTTCTCAGTAGAACTATCCATTGACCCTGCTTTCTCAACAATAGTTATATGTAGCATAACATTTCTTCTACTTTCTTTTTGCTGAATGAGAGAATGTGCAAGCTTAACTAAAAGGAAAGGCTCTTTTATAAGTATAATATATGATCATATTCTAGGTTAAGACCTGCTAAAAAATCAAATACTCGATCCTCCTCTATCATTTTCTAGAATTTAGCAGCATCTTTTGAGCATTCCACTTGAAAATCCTGATAATAATCTAGTTCCTGTCATAATCCACATAGCTTTGCAAAGTACTGTGATACATTCATATCCCCCTTGCTTCGTTTTATGCAGTTTATTACGAATATCAAAATTTTGTACTTTATTACCTACTTGAGAGTACGTTAGAGAAACATCTTGCCATATCTTTACTGCTGTGTTAAGTAACGTATACGTCCGAGCAATCTTCGGTTGCATTGAATTAATAAGTCATGACATCATTAGGTAATTTTCGAACTCCCAATGATTATAATCAGGATTATTGACATCAATTCTTTGACTGTCTCTATTAATGTAACCAAGTAAGCCTCTAGCTTTGGTGAATAATAAACAAAATCTTGACTAAGCAAGATAATTGGTTCCATCAAGTTTTACGGAATTGATTTGAAGTGAAGGATTATCATAACTTGATAAGGTTACATTTTTTCGATTCATCTTCTTTAGAAACACTCAAATAACGAAAAATATACCAACAGATAGGATTTCAAAACAACCAGGGACTTCTGGCTTATTTTTTGAAAGACTACCGGAGGTCAAATACCTCAAGAGGATGAATAAAAGCTGGCAACACTGGTGGTCTAAGACCTAAGACAAAAAAATGACCGGAAGGTGGCATGTGGACTTCATGCACATCGAAAGTCAATAGGCTACAGCGGCGTGTGGTGAAGGGTGGCTACACTGATGATGTCGAGTCTGTTATAGTTAGGGTCGTTGATTAGTTTTGAAACAAGTTGGGTAGGTGGTGAGAGGAAAAACATGTTGTTTTGTACGAGTACAAACTCAGTCATTCACTGTTTTAAATAGAGAGGAATAGCAAGGAAAAAAATTCCAGGAAGAAGAACAGGCTCTTAAATCAAACAAGGCTTTGATACTATGTTAAATTTACAATGGGCCTATGGGCCCACATAAGGAGGAAAGTTAGATCACACACAAGCTCAAATGAGGTTTCATCCTAAAATCAATTGGCAATAGATAGCGCAGCCCACTAGGCTTATATATTAGTTTTCTTTCCCTTCTTTCTTCAATATAAGACACTCACATGTGGGGATTCTGTATCTATTGGAAGGGACTTGTAATTTTCTATTCCATAAGATATTTAAGGGTTTTATGGTGTCTTCTGGTAAGATAATATGACTATTGTTTAATCTATATTATTAATGTAAGTAATTCCTCTTGATATGTTGATAGTATGACTATTGTTTAATGTATATTATTAATGTAAGTAATTCCTCTTTATATGTTAAAAGATGCAAGTACTTATCAGAGAAAAAAAGTAATGAATTGATTATTTTGCATTAAAAAAAACTCTGATCCCAATTCCATAAGCATCAACTTCAATCACAAATTCCTAATTAAAAAAATATAAAGCTAACACTAAAGAGTAGTGCTTCTTTAAAGTTTGATGCCACTTTAACCTTCCAACTCTAATAAAATGTGTTCTTTTAAAGTAACCATATTAGAGGTTTGTTTAACTGAATATACCCTTTGATAAACCATCTACAATAACCAGCTAAGCCAAGAAAACTCCTTAAATGTTTCAAGTTAATAAGTATTAGCCACTTTTATATAGCCTTAATCTTCTTAAGGTTAGTTGAAATACCTTCATAAATGTTAATCTTCTACTTTCCTTTTTTATGAAGAAATAAAGCAAAGCAAACGAATTTGTGATAATGTACTACCCATAAGCTTTAAATAAAACTGGAGAGAAGCATTCAAAAGAGTCATTCAACAGAACTTCTCATCCTTCTTCCTTAAAAATTGTCAAAGGATATTAAATAAATATATCTACATCAAAATTGTAGAATGAGTCAATTTTTTGTTAGAAGAGTACTCCCATAAGATTTAATTGAGGTGTTGATAAAATTTGTGCTTTGAAGCTAAGACAGTTAAAGCAAATCCATGGAGGTTTGTAGAAAAGAAGTGGTTGAGAGATTGGAGTATAAGTTTGATACAAATGCTTATAAATTTCTAAATGAAGAATCAAGGTATAGATAGAGAAGAGAAGTGACTTGTGAATGAAGAGGATAGTGGCAGAGGTTAAGGTGGAGTAGTGCTTAGTCGGGGAAAGGTTGAGAAAATTAAAAAGAGAGAATAATATAATATAATATTTTTAATTTTTAATAATTAAAAATAAGAAAATAAAATTTTAAGTTAGAAAATATATTTCAACATCTACTAGGTCCACAACCATCTTTTTATTATCTAATTTTATGAAACGGATGATTGAATTAAGAAGGAATAATTAATTAAAATAAAATAAAATACCACACCAAAATTTTAAAAAAAAAGAGTGAAGCAACTAATAGATAATCAAGTTTCAAATGAATAATCTCCTAGCATATTTTAATTCAATTATAATATGTATTCATTAATAATTCGTAATAAAAAATTAAGTCTTTCATTAAATAAAATAATCAATTTAAAATAATGCTTCTACTGTTTATCCCATCTAGATTTATCCTAACTTTGTTCATAGTAAGATAAAAGAAACTAACAACAATCAAGAAAGAAAACAAGAAGAAAGAAATCTTTCTTTGTTTAACGGTTGGATTCTCTCCTCTATAAAAGATGAGGTTGTTGAAGCCTTGGTGTGAATTTTGTTTTAATTGTAGGAATGGGCTTACGACAAGTTTAGAGAAACAGAGAGATTTTCATTTTTAGGTCCGAAAAACATGTTTGATTTCTTCCATGACCATTGTTGGGAGTCTTTAGTTGTCCAATTGGTTCAAATCTTAAATTCTACAATGTTCCTTTATAGCTTTCCATTTTATAAAAACACTATAGACTGAGTCAACATTTTTTTGATTGTTTATTCTTTCATCAATGATCCGAGTATTCCTCATTTTATCTAGATCTAGTCAAGAATTACATAATTTTTTGTTATTTTCAGTCCTCTTCTAGACATTTCCTCATTTAGCTTTTAGAAAACCTTGTGCCTTGTTTTCTTCTTTTGTATATTCGAAGTAAGCCCCATAATTAAGGAATTTATATTGAGTGGTGTTAACTTCAACGAGAATATATAGAGCTAATGTATGGCTTCTTAAACAAAACTAATTGATTTGATTGTTTTACCTTCTCCGGTTAATTGGCGTCTCATAAATTTTTCTTCTTTATTGGTCGCACTTGTGATTAGTTCCATGTTGTGTTTGCTCATGGTTGCTTTATTGCTCTTTGGGTATTAGGATTTTTTTTTGGTCTTCATTAAACCGTTAAAAGTTTCAAGTTCTTTTGTATTTATATTTTTAAATATTTTGTTTGTTCTTTTTAACTATCTAGTACTATATTTTAACATTCTACAAAAACCTATTCAAATTTTGGACCATCGAATTTTAATTTACTTACGATTGTGTGTACTTGTGATTTTCACAACCTTTTAGTACAGTGTTTATTTTTGGGATTTAAGATCAATCTTTGTTTCCTTTCTTAAGTAATATTAGATTTTTTTCAGGGGCTTGTCTTCTATAGATTGCTTCGGGCATTAGGTTAGGAATGATGACTTTGACTTCTGATGATAGAGTAAGAGCTAGTCCTTTAATAAGTTTTAGGTCTAAAAGAAGAGAAGATGTTGGCAGATTACAAATAGGTTCTTAGAACGTCAAGACCCTTACAAGGAAGTCTTTAAAATTAGTGGATATTTTAAACAAATATAAGATTCATATAGCATGCATTCAGTAGACAAATTAGACAGGAGCTAAAGTAAAAAAGATTGATGGGTTCAAACTTTGGTATTTAAGGTATCCTAGATAACATAATGGGATAGGTATCTTAGTCGTAAAGGAACTCATACATCATGTTATAGGGGTAAAGATTGTAATGATAGATTATATCCTTAACGATTGTAGCGGAAGGTGTGGTTTTTAATGTGTTGTATGCTTTTGCACCTCAAGTAAGGTTTGACAAACAACTTAAGGTCCAATTTTAAGAAGATCTAGATGAGTTGATTTAACATATCCTCCCTTACGAGAGAATTAATCTAAACGGAGAAATTTTTTGTCATATAGAGGTAATCTCAGACAGATATTCATGGGCTTATGGGGGGTTTCAAGTATAGTGACAGGAATGATAGTGGGACTGTTTTGTTGGATCTCGTGGTAGTGTTTGAGTTGGTAATAGCCAACTCTTTTTTCAATAAAAAATAGGAGCATCTGGTGACTTTTTAAAGTAGGACCATGGAAACTCACATTTAATACTTCCTTATAAGCTAGAGCAATCAGCCTAGTTACAAGGATTGCAATGTGATACCTAACGCTTAATTATCAACTCAACATAGATTATTGGTTATGGATCTTACAATTAAAGGTTGGAGGATGAAAAGAAGTCCTAGGATGTGAACCAATTCAAATGGTGGATTCTGAAAGGAGATACCGTGGAATAATTTAGGGATAAAGTAATGTATAGAGAAGAATAGAAATTGATGCTAACCATATGTGGGAAAGAGTAGCAACTCCTTTAAGGAATATAGCTAAAGAAATATTAAATGTTTCTAAAGGAACTAGGGGTAGTAAGATGGAGCGTTGATGTTGGAATGAAGATATACAAGAAAAGGTTAAGATCAAGAAGAGGGCATATAAAACTCTATTAGATAGCACCATAGAGCTAAAGAGAGTAGTGAATAGAGAAACTTGCAAATTGGCAAGGAAAGAGATAAAAAAGATAATCTCAAAAGCCAAAAACAGAGCTTAAAAAAATATACCAAATATTAGAAACTAAAGATAGAGAAAATAATATATTTAAGTTGGTGGGAGCTAGGGAACAAAAAGAGAGAAACTTATATTAAATTCGTTGTATAAAACATGAAACAGGACGGTGCTCATAGCTGAAAATGACATAAAGAAAAGATAGTAGAGATGCTTCTATACCCCTTTTAATGAAGGCATAAAGGACAACACCTCTTTAGGTGATACTAGCACGCCTGAGAGGCATTATAAGTTTACTTGTTGACAACATATTACAAGGAAAGAAATTAAAAGAGCTTTGAGGGAGTTGAAGAGTGAAAAGGTAGTAAGGCCTAATAAGATACGCATAGATATGTTAAAGAGCCTAGACGAAGTGGGTTTTACTTAGTTAGCTAAGATTTTTTATGTGATCTTTAAGTCCACTAAATATTGGAGGAGTGGAGACTTAGTATGCTAATTCCTCTATACAAAAACAAAAGAGAAAACCAAAGCTATAACAACTATAGAGGCATCAAACTACTTAGTCAGACCATAAATTTATAGTAAAAGGTGATTGAGAAGAGAGTGAGAAAAGATGCTCCTATCTAGGAGAACCAGTTTGGCTTCATACCAAGAAGTTCCACGACAGAAGCTTTATATATCCCCAAAAGATTAATGGAATATTATAAGGAAAGATAGTGCAACCTACATATGATTTTTATTGACTTAGAGAAGGCATATAACAATGTACCTAGGAAAATCATGTAAAGGTGTTTAAAAGCTAAAGGAGTTTCTATGACCTATATGCAGGTTATTAGGGACGTTTAAATGTGTAAAGACTATAGCAAGGACGATAGGAGGAGATAAAGAACATTTGTCTATCTATATTGGGCTACACTAAGGTTTTTCATTGAACCCCTTTTTATATTACAATAATGATAGATGAGCTCACTAAAAATATCCAAGGGGATATGCCTATTGTTTTAGTGGAAGAGACAAGAGGGTATCAATGTCAAGCTAGGACTTTGGAGGGATACTTTAGAATCGAAGGACTTTAAATTGAGCAAGACTAAGACTAAATATTTCTACTGTAACTTTTCAGACTAAAGGTGGCTTCAGATGTGGAGGTAAAGATTAATTCAGAAGTTATACTGAAAAAATAGTATTTTAAGTATCTAGGATCTATTATCCAAAGCAATGGAGAGATCGATGAAGACATAGCTTACTATATCATATTAGGGTTGCTTAAATGGAGAAGAGCATCATGAGTTTTATATAACAAGAAGATATAACTTAAGCTAAAAGATAAATTTTACCGTTTAGAAATTAAGCAGGTCATGCTCTATGGGGCAAAGTATTGACCCATCAAACAGGTGCATAGCAATAAGTTAATGGTGCTGGAGATAAGGATGCTTCGTTGGATGTACAATTTTACTGGAAAAGATAAGATCAGGAATATAATAATAAGAGATAAAGCAAAGGTGGCTAATATTAATAAAAAATTAAAAGAGACAAGTCTTAGGTGGTTCAGACATGTTGAAAGGAGACAACTTGATGCTCCAATAAGAAGATGCGAAAAAATTGTGCTTAGAAACTGTAAAAGAAAAAAAGAAAGCTAAAGAAGAACTAAGGAGAGGTGATCAATGATAGGTGTGAAATGCATCATATTTTAGGGTATAATTTGATATGTGTTTAGTCGTTTATTCGATTTTTTAGTATATGTTTAGGTTAGAATTTTGTTAGTTTGTGATTTATTTGTGTTTTAAGTGTTTTATGGGTTAGATCAATCCTTTGAGCATGAATATAATGTTTTTGAAGTACTTTGATATGTTTGTTAGTGTTTCAGGATAAAGATCAAAGAACGGAGGAGTTTTGGAGTAAATTTGGGCCAATTGCATAGCCCACGATCGTGGCAGAAAGGATGAGACTCTTTCCCTTTATACTTAGGGATCGAGCAAAGGCCTAGTTAAATTCTCTCCACCCATCCAACATCACAACTTGCGAGCAATTGGTGTGAGTTTTTCTAGATAAGTATTTCCAACAAGACAACAAGACTAATAAAGGAAATTATCAATTTCCAGCAAAATGATAGGGAGTCTTTATATGAAGCGTGAAAGTGGTATAAGGAATTGCAAAGGAGTTGTCCTTATCATAACCTACCCAACGAATTCCTATTGCAAACCTTCTACACTGGAGTTAATCTACCCACAAGGAGCACCATAGACGTAGCTACTGCAGGATCATTCATAAGGAAAATACTTGAAGCAGTACACGATCTGTTAAAAGACATGGCATACACCAGTTGTCTTTGGACATCAGAATAAAGTAGAAAGCAGTAAACCTTTTAGGATCCAGGAGGAATGATTGTTATTGTAAATTCAATGACAACATTGCAGGATCTAATCAAGTAATTGAATAGCCTGAAAGCTACCTCTTCCTCTCAGTCACAGTAATGCAGCACGAATATGAGTCGTGTGGACAAGAGAGCTATATTGCAGCTGATTTCTTCTCAGGTGAAAACAACAACGTAGAGTAATTCAACTTTAATAGAGCATAAGTTAGTAAGGGAGATAGCAATCCTTATTCCAACATATACCAGTCGGGGTGGCATAACCACCCAAATTTTCATTGGTCTAAAAATACTAAGATTCAATTTAGAAATCAAGGGTCACATGGATATCAATAGGATAAATACAATGACTATGATTCCAAACTGGACAAGATCATAAACAAGCTTATATGTATGGATGAGGCCTAGAAGAGGTTAGAAGAGCAAATTGACCAAGTAATAAGGACTCATTCCTCTTCTATTCTCAGCCTGGAGGTTCAAGTAGAACAGCTTGCCAATGTGTTATCTACAAAAAGTGTGGGAAGTATTTTGAGCAACAAGTTAAGGCTATCACACTTAGGAGGGGGAAAGAGTTAGGAGATCTAATAGATAGACAAGTTGAATGGGAGTGGGGTGTTAAAGAAACTCACTCTGTAGAAGACCAAGAGAAGCAGAAAAAGGATGAACAAAAGAATGAGGACCATCCCCATGTTCATCCTCCACATTACCCACCAAGAATACCATTCATAATAATTGATGATGTCGAATCTTTAAAGCAGCATGAGGATGAAGAACAGATGGCAACAGACATTATGTTTGAAGAAGCTATGAAAGTCTCTGTTCGTAAAGCAAAAAAAGAAGAAGAAAAGGAAGTGATTAAGGAAGAACAAGACCAGCTCACCCTTTTACCAAACCAACTATTAGAATTAATAGAAGATTTAGGAAGTTTCGTTATTTCCTATTTTATTGACAATTTGTTAGTAAAAAGGATATTACTGAAATTAATTGGTTTTCTCAACTTTATCAATATTGTCCTTCTGATCATTTTACAACTTGTAGCTTACTCACAGGCTACAAAATTGATGTTAAACGAGAAGGGTGGAAGTAAGTCACTCATAATTGATCCAGACTGAGCTTCAAAGAATGCAAGGTTAAAATAATGACCCTAAATTACCACGTTTAGTAGTTAGATTTAAATTGTTGTGTAGTTAGGTTTGTTTTAAATTCTAAAATAAGTTTTAATGATTTGGAATGGTTTGGATTGCTAATTCTTTTACTCTCTTAAATCACTTATAAGATAAGAAAACACTCTCAATGTCAAACGGATTTGGTCTCAACACTATCACTATCACCACCTCTATCACTATAAACAATTTCATGTTCTAAATTTTTTATTTTCATTTTTGTTAGTATTTTCTTCTTATGTTTTTCATAGATTGTGTTTTATTACCCTTGGTGTGTTTGTGTACCCTTTTTACATTAAGGACAATTTGTTGCTCAACTGTAGGGAGGGTTGTGTGTTTTTACCTTAAGTGTGAATTTTGCATATTGTATGATAATTTGTTTAGGTTGCATGATGTGAATTGTGTGAATGCGTCAATGGCTAGGACTTAACAAGATAGAATTGGCCTTAAACTTAGTCTTTTAGGTTGTAAAGAATTATTAGCTTGTGAAATTAGTGACCTAAGTTACTTAGGGCTAAATATGTTGGTTAATTAGGATACGATGTTAGTCGATAGAATTTTCCATACTAATTTATAATTTTAGGCCAATTAAATAAGTGGCATTATTAGTACATTTTCATAAGAATGATTAGCTAAAGCAATAAGGTAGGCAAAATTTTGTGTTAAAAAAAGGTTGTATAATTTCAACTAAAATAACTATTCCGTTGGCCTTCAGGTTATAAATAGAGCTAGTAGCTAGTTGAGAACGTGATGTAGCTGAGTAACAGGATTGACACACATTATAAATGTGTGCCTTCGTGTAAAAAAGCTATAATGACATTCCAACCAAGCAGCTTAATAACAACATGACTTAGTTGAGCAACTAGATCGACATTTATCACAAATGTTTGCCTTCGCATAAAAGACCTGGTTCATGTCCTTAAAGAAAAATCAACAAGAAGAATGTTTTCAAATAAAAACCTACCAAACTTGTTAGTAGCTTGATTTTTCATGAAAACCTACTGAGGAATAGCTACACTTTTGTTTTGACTGAATGATTATCAATGTGTGCATGCAAGTGATTGGGGTGAATACACTCAACATTAAAATTTATATTAGTTGTACATTGAGCCCAAGGTGCTTATATACAGATTTCGCATGTTAATAAATTTGAACAACTTGAATGATTGTGTTTAGAGTTAAATTATTTTGTGAAGTTGAAGTTATTGCCTATTTGTTACGTTGTATGTTTTGTGCTTTATGTTGTCTGTTGTTTTGTTTACTTGAGGGCAAGTAGACATTTAAGTGTGGGAATATTGATAAGTGTGAAATGCATCATATTTTAGGGTATAGTTTGATATGTGTTTAGCAGTTTATTCAATTGTTTAGTATGTGTTTAGGTTAGACTTGTGTTAGTTTGTAATTTATTTATGTTTAAAGAGTTCTATGGGTTAGAACAATCCTTTAAACTTAAATATGATATTTTTGAGGTACCTTAATGTGTTTGTTAGTGTTTCAGGGTAAAAATTGAAGAGTTTTAGAACAAATTGGGGTCAATAGGCCACGATCATAACAAGAAGGCCTAACATAGGCCACGATCGAGACAAAAAACCTCACATAGGCCACAATCGTGGCCTACGTCGGTCAGATGCGTAGCCACTTCCAAACTTCACATTCCGAGGGATTTTTTAGACCTTTCGGACCCCAGAAAAATCCCAGTTCAACCCTAAACCAAAAGAACATAAATAGAACAACAACAAAGAAAAAAGTAGCTTTTTACACTCAGTCACTCTTGGACACCCTAAAGGGAGAGAAAAAGAAGAGAGAGGAAGAAGAAGAAGAGGAAGAAGGAGTGGATCCTGACGCCGCTACTCTCCAGATTAGGTGGTATCTTAACGTCACTGCCTTCTTGATTTGTCCAACCTAAGTTCCATTTTCTCTTAATTTCCTTTTCATTTAAATGTATAAAGTTGAGATGGATTGTATGGAAATGGATTTCAGGTTGTTGATAATGTTCTGAACTCTCCTTTAGGATTTTGCTTTGAGTTAATGTTGATTTAGTTATTTTTGTGTTTATTGTTTTAGGTGATGCGATTGATTAATATAATTGCATGTTTCGATAACAAACCGAGAGAGTAAGCCAGATAAAAATGATTAGATCCAATTAATGAGGGTTAGGCGATCTAATTGACCACTTAATCAATTTGGTCGATAATTTCATAGAGAGAGATCTCGTGTGAGACCCGATTATTTAATAGAGAGCTTTATAACTAATTAGAATTGTAGGTAATTTGTGAATTGAGAGATTGCAAGTTGCACAATTCGATTAGGGTTTACAATTTAGGGTTTAATGGTTATAACTCGAGAGAGAGCAATCAACCTTACGATTGTGTAGAACCGACACCCCATGAACACATAAATGGCTAGATTAGCATTAATGATAGGTAAAATCCCTCCTCTCATAAGTTGATTAATTCTCTTGACGGATTTCCATTGTGACCTATGTGATTGCTCAGTTTCATTTTATTTTCTTGAAATTTTCGCTTTACAATTCTTAAATCAAATTCTCGTATTTACTTTCCGTGTTCACTTGTACAGTTTTTTATTTCTTTTTATTCTTTTCTCTGAGCCTTAGACAACTTAGGATTAGGCTAGTACCCTCCTCGTAGGATTGATCCTTCAATACTACAAAGTACAACCCGTACGCTTGCAGTTATTGAAGGTTTTATAAATTATGAACTTGTTCAACAATCAATAATGATATGACTCTGCTGGAACTTATATAGGACATGACCCTTAATAGAAAACTTTCAAGTACTATGATAAGGGTAACACACAGAGACATTGTTATGAATACCGGACCAAAACTGGTACCGAATTATAAGTTATGATACTGGATGTAAATACTGGTTGGTACCGGCTAATACCGGTCAGTACCGGCCGGTATCGGCGGTATTCAAAATACCGGTCAAATATCGACCGGTACCGAAAATTTTAAAAAATTAGGGGACTTTTTTGTAAAAATTTCAAAAAAAAATTATATCTCCCTCCCTCCCTCCTACCTCTCTTTCCTCCCTTTTTTTCAAAATTTTTAATTAGTTATTTTATTTATTTCAACTTTTATAATTATTGTGAATTTTTAAATTTTGTTTTTAAATAATAATAAATATTCTTATTACTAATAATAATTATAAATTAAATAAAACTTAAAAATAAATTAT
>JAOQMS010000005.1:38964715-38998494 GCA_027563885.1 Erythroxylum longipes | reverse complement strand
ATTTTATTTTTAAGTTTTATTTAATTTATAATTATTATTAGTAATAAAATATTTATTATTATTTTAAAAACTTTGAAAAAAAGGGGGGAAAGAGAGGTAGGAGGAAAGGAGGGAGATTTTGAAAAATTTTGAAAATTTTGCAAAAAAGTCCCCCAAAATTTTTAAAATTTTCGGTACCGGCCGGTATTTGGCCAGTATTTTGCATACCGACCGGTACCGACCGGTATTTAAAACCGGTACCAAACTTCAAAATTTCGTACCAATTTTGGACCAGTACGGAACGGAATCCATATCAATGTATATACTCAGCCCTTGTTTGGTTCCACTTTTTTAAAACGTTTTTTGTTGTTGTTTTCAAAAAATTAGAAATAGATGCTAAAAACATGTTTGGTTAAACATGTTTTTGTTTTTTTGTTTTGAAAAAATGGCAACAATTATATGGAAATGTAAAAATCAGGTTTTTGTCTATTTTGAAAACATATTTTTTATTTCACAAAAACAGGTTTCTCTGTGTCTTCTGCCATCTTCTTTATTTTCTATCGTATGCAATTTCTAGGTTTGTTTTCATATCTACTTATGTATGTTTCCTAACCTGTTGTTTGATTTGTTATTGTTGTTATTTGTGTTGAAACATAAACTACACGTCACGTCCATCACCTTCTCTTCCAATCGTCTTCGTCTTCATGCAAAAGAAGTGAAAGAAAGCAAGAAGATTATGCTATAAAGCAAGACGGTTATGCTAAGTAACATGCACATGTTACTATAGCATAATTAAAAATAATTTGTTAATTCATCAACCACTATTTTCTTTCACGGGAGAGTCCCTTCTTGTGTTTCTCACCAAACAGTGCTCAGGGATAACTTTAGAACTTCAAAGGTGTCAGGTTCTTCGTTGTTGACCTACCCATGCTTAGCCATGATTGGGTTAGCCAAATAATTTGGTGGGTACTCAAAAAGATAGTCGTTCTATGCATTATTACCCTCGTTTGAGTCCCTCACCACCTCGTACAGAGTTGTTGAATTTAAAGGCTACACCGAAGCTTATCATCTAAACCCTATCTCCCTTCTTTAACCTCTTTTAAGTATGGGTGGATCAACCTCTTTTGAGAAGGATAGGGAAAAGAAAGCTCAAGGGATTCTGTTGCTCTAAGAAAAACTGGAACAGAAATTATCAAACCAAACTTTGAAAGAGTTGGGAGTAGAAGAATAAAAAGAAAAACAACTTATATGAAACTTCAAGTTTAACCCACCCCTTAAAACTTATATTTATTGAAAAATAAAATCTAAGAATGTAGAACAAACATTGTTTTATCATCCAAAAAATCTTCTTTCCTCTGTTATACCGTTTACGTGTATGTCATTGCAAAGAAATCAGTTTCCTAAGATTACACAACAAGAAGCTACTGATATGGAAAAACAATCCAAAACAACGAGTTAACACGCAGAGGCTACTAATAACAGAACTTCCATATGTTTTTCCCTCTTGTTTTACCACACCAACACACCCGATGAACAAAATAGGAAACCCAAAAGAATATGATGAAGAAGAAAAATTATGCACTGAAGCTTATCATCCAAGAGTGTCTGAGGAATGATGTTGTTTGTTAGCTTTTACATTTCTATCAAATACATAAATTATGATCGGATAGTGGGTCGTTGGTTTGACTATCATGTATATATTATGACTTTGTTTAAATTTACACCTTTATTTTTATTCTATCATTTCCATGCACTTGCATGCAGTTTAGCATTTAATATGATTGTCTCATGTTTATTTAGCATTTAATATTTTGCAGAAATTGTTGAGTTTGTCTCATGTTTATTTTGAACCATATTTAGCATTTAATACTTTGTGTAAATTTTTGTGATTAATATCACTTATATGTGATTACATTTAGTGATGGAAGGTTTGAATAATATGAACGATTTTAATGAATGTGTGGAAATAAATTAAAAAGATGGAGTATATAATGATACCATAGAGATGTATTTAATCTCCTTGATGGTTGAAGAAGTGAAGAAGGGAAATCGAGCGACTACTTCTTTTTCCAAATGTGGTTGGAAGAATATTAAAGAAGTGCTTCAAAAAAAATGCAATAAAGAGTATACTGATATTCAATTGAAAAATAAGCATAATGGATTAAGGGCTAGATTGAAGAATTTCAAGAACTTACTCGAAGAAACAAGAATTAGCTATAACTCCTTTACTGGTGAAAATAATGCTACAAATGAATGTTAGGAAAATCTATTTAAGGTAAAATATGTCTTTGTTTTATTAATATTTCATATTATATAATATTTATTCTCATATTCCTTTTTCATCATTATAGATGCATAAAATGACTCACAAATTCAAGAAAAATGATGTAAGGAATTTTCATACTTGTGTCATATTTTTGGAGATACTACTACAACTAGTGTTCATGTACATCCATCAACTGAATCTCTATCGAATAGTACAGAAGAGGAATATGGAAATGATATTGATGAAGATTACTTGTATAATGAAAAACAAGATCAAGATATAAGTTCTCCATCTAAGAGAAAAAAATCTCCTAAGAATAAGAAGGCAAAGAAAACACGTTCTAATATTATAGAAGAGGTCTTTTTTATACTTGGTAAACAATCAAAAAGGAATAATGATGTTTAACTACAGGCATTCTTCAATAAGAAATGTTATTGAAAGATGTTTTGGCATTCTAAAAGCAAGATTTCCTATACTTAAACGCATGTTGAGTTATGATATAAAGAAACAGAAATATATCCTTATTGCTTGTTGTGTTATACACAATTATATTAGAATGTATGGACAAAGCGATAAATTATTTGACACTTGTGCTGAAAATGAAGAACAAATTAGAGAAAGTGAAAATGAAGATGCAAGTTCTCAAAAGGAGTATAATGTCACTCCGACACAACTTTGAGATATGTCTTGGAATCGAGACAAAATTGCTAAACAAATATGGAGTAATTATATTATTTCTAATTGATTGATGTTTCTTTTTGTAAACGATAGTACTATTATGTTTTCAAGAATTGTAATATGATGGACATCTTTTATTAATTAGAATAACTTAATATAATTTTCTAATTTATAGAAAATGTGTAATTTTTATTTGCATATATTTTAATTTTAGCTATAATGATAATTAATTAATTTAAAAATATATTTTATTATATTAAAAATTTTAACATAAGAGTATAATTACAAAAATAGAAACAGAATGATAAAATCAAACATGTTTTTTTAGTTTTTTTATTACTAATCTCAACCTGTTTTTATATTACAGATCTCAATTAAATAAGTTTTTGTTTTTTAGGAAAAAAACCAAAATCGAAAATCAAAAATCACAACAAAAAAATAGAAGAAGAATCAAACGATTTTCAGCCTTCAACCCTTTCAATAACAAATTGACCAAATATGGTTATGACATGATCAATTTGTGAGATTAAAAAAAAATCAAACTTGATACAATATTTCTTGATTGAATCCAAATGCTTCAATTCCTTCAATTTTCTTATAGGATCTTCGACCATAGACTTCTCGATTTCTGCTCCAAGGCAATAATATACCCACCTTACTTAAATGTTTCCAATTGTCAATCCAGTCCATAAGTATGGTTGGTATCGTGCCAAAGCTTTTCTTATAATATGCATCAGTTAGAGTTCAATATATCATAAAAATT
This sequence comes from Erythroxylum longipes, assembly GCA_027563885.1. Classification (NCBI taxonomy): domain Eukaryota; kingdom Viridiplantae; phylum Streptophyta; class Magnoliopsida; order Malpighiales; family Erythroxylaceae; genus Erythroxylum; species Erythroxylum longipes. The sequence goes on along the minus strand of JAOQMS010000005.1, from coordinate 38,994,808 downwards.
ACTTACACCTAAATGTCCAACTTTCTAAGTCCTTACCATTGATGGTGGGAATTTTATTTCTTAAAATCATTTATGTAAGATATAATTGTTTGATGATGGTAATTTTATGAATCATCCCTTCAGTATTTATTGACTACGACTTTGATGTTATAATTGCAAGATCCATTGTCGCATATTTCTTTTATGTTTGATACGTCTTGTGACATAATTCTATCTGTTATGATTATAATTTTTCTACGATAAAAAATCAACTATTCTTATACCAATTTATAGCATAAAAAGCGTTTAATAGAAGTATAGAAAAAAAAATTAAAGAGAAAGATGAGAGAGAAGAAAAGAGGGTAATCTGTTGATTAATCAAAATTTATTAAAACGGCTAATATAGTTATTGATACTAGTCTTCCACTTCCCATATAACATATGATATTAATACATGTAAGAAACCAAGAACGTTACTGTATATGGAGTATCACTACTGTAAATATTTTTTTCTTTAACCAAAAAAAAAATCATTAAGCTATCTCCCTATTAAAAATTAATTTCTTCACAAAATAGGAAAAAGAAGGTTGGAAAACAATCATAGACAGCCAACGTTTACTTACGTTAGGAATGGTTGTCTTTTCTGTATGCATGACTCCAATTATTGGCATTAGTGAGTTTAAAGACAAACATTTCACTAGCTCGAAAAAGCAAAGACACCATACCAGAAATCCGTTCACATATATGGACAGGCACGATTGGGGGAAAAAAAAAAAGATAAGTTGCTTGGAACTTTCGAATATATATTTTTAGGGAAAATCTCAATTTGCTTATTCTTTCCGGATGTCTATAGGAGATGATAGTAATATGTAAGCAACAATTTGGTAGATGGTCATATCTGAAGTTAAATTAATCCAAACATTATCAAGTCATTCTGGATACTTTTATTATATACATTACCAAATCCATATCATATCCACCATACTATGTATTATGTCATCTTCATCAAACTCGAAGTTTGGACAGAGGATTAAGTTATATTGAGATATGAATGGAATAAGGATACACTTATCCAATTATGAGGACCTTTTTCATTTTTTATATCTTCGTTTAGAGAACAATAAGTTTATAAAACATAATGTAAATCTCAAATAGTTTAAGAATAGCAATTAGAATAATTAATTACGAATCAGTTTATTTTGCTATTAACTAGAATTCAATACGTTCAAAAAAATGTTTCAAAGACAATTTTAGAAAAGGTGAACAATTACACTTTTAAAATTGATTAAAAGATACTTAAATTTGAGAAATTCAAGTTCTTGATCATAATACCAAAAGTATATTATTGTAAAAGGTAGAGTACAATGATATGTAAGCTTTTTCACATTTTGAATATATTAAAAATAATTACTGAATTATTCGTAGTTTAAGTTTAATGCAACTTATTCAGTGGTCATTATCGAACCTGAATACAACGTACCACCCACAAAATTACAGAAGAAGGAACACAGAGAAACATGGGGCTTGGGTCCCAGAACGTGGAAAACGATTGGGCACCCTGATCCAACGGTCGAGATGGGAGAGACAGAGAGACCACTGTATCATCAACGCACGTTGTGACAGCTCAGAAACAGTTGGTGTACGTGGTGAAGGTGGGGCCCGTTATTTTTTACGTGTGAAGGTTGGTTTCGTTGGTTTAGAACCACCCACGTTGAGTTGCTTCTGCCACGTCAGAGAGAGAAAACGACACACTCCACCTGTGACCTGTAAGAAAGTGGTCCCCACTGTGTAAGTAAGAGCCTCGCACCCCACGTTGTCAAACAGATCCTTTTGTTGTCCTCAATCATTGGGTTTTGGTTGGATTGACCATAATACCCTTATTCTTTTTATAAATATGTTCTTTATGACCATAATGCCCTCAATGTTTGCTGCCAAATTACTTGAAAGAAAATTTATTTTATAATTATTTATAAAAGAAAATCCTGAAGATAAGATGGAAACATACCAATCATCTACTAGAAAAAATAAATATCCTTGGCGACTTTTTATTCCACATTTTGGCGGCTATTGGGTTTTCATATGTTAACTCCTTATCTTCCAATTCTTTTTATTTGGTCTATATATATATATATATATATAAAGATAAAACTGAAATATCAATTTTTGTGTTGCATTTAAAATGTTCTGTTATATTAATAATAGAACTAATTAAGATGCTGATTTAGCTAAAATACTTAGTAATTAACTAAGAGCCTAAATGACGTAAAAATTAGTTAGAATCTTTCTGTCCAACTCTATTCAATGACTAAAACGACGTCATTTTAACTCATGGATAAGATGAGAGGGTCTTCAAACTCAGCCAGGAAGACATCATTTTAGCCATTAAATAGACTTAGATAGACTGAGAATCCTAGCTTATAAAAATTGAACCTTTTTTTATTTTTGTTCTTCGACTCTTCTTACTGTTTGCCTTTGCAGCCACAGAAGATACAAGGAAATAGAAATATGAGCATTTAATGATTATTTATGCCACTTTAACAACAATACTCAATTGGGAAGAATAAATGAATCAGCCAGTAATATAACGGACAGAGAAGGGTGGCATTTCGGGCACTCCAACGTCTCTTCTGTTGGCAAAAGCTATCCACTTCCAACTTTTTAACCTGTCTCTCTTCCTCATTACCCATCTTTCCATTTTCTTTTCTTTCTCCATCCGTCTCTAGTATTTCTCGAACCAGACTTCTGACAGACTGTCACTGACTACCTCCTCCATATATGTTCATCAATCACCAATCTTTATAAGCTTCTTAAGATTTTTCTTTTTAAGTTTTTGTCACTTATGCTCTGCATTTAACCTGCCCCAGCGGTAACCCAGTCTCTTTCAGTAGTTACGAGGCTTCACTCCTGTTGCAGTCTCCGAGGTATGCTATCGTTTTCCTGATCTCGTATGTGCATGGTATTTAAGGATGCTATTGTAATGTCGGATGCGTGATTCTTCAAGTGTTGTCGCCGTTCTAGTGAGTGTTGGTTAATCTCTCATTCTGTGTTTGGTGGGTTAGTGCTGAAATGGGCTAGATCCTTCGAGTTTGGATTGATCTTCCATTTTCATCTGCTGTCTAAGGATTTGGTTTAACGTTTTTCTTGCTTACATTGTGGAGGGAGAAGCAAGCAAAGGAATTTTGTTACTTTCTTCTCTTTGACTCTTTGTCTTACAGGTTTGTTTTCGAGTTCGCCTATTATTTGATTTCCGTTTGAAATTTTATTGTTCATTATCCCAGTTTTTCTCCCTTAAGTTGTCTAGAAAGTGAAGCAAGGAAAGATTTAATTGTCTGAAATATCTAACAAAATAGGGCTATTTTGTCAGTTTCTCCATCCTTAGTTTCCTCGTAATCTGGAATGAGATGTAGCAAAATTCCGTAATCTGTAATGAGCATTTATATCTTATAAATATCAGTGAAGTGCTCAATCAGCTTTGATCTCATTCGTGTAGTCAGTTTATAATCATTATTTCCGGTTCAGCATGGTACTCGCTTATGTAATGCTTCTCAACTTCTTTGCATTAGAATTATCTGGTTTCTGCTCATTTTTACCGCTAAGAACTATAAGTCCATGAATCTTCTTAATAGCTTTTTATTTTTGTGGAGATTGTTTGGAATTGTTTAGCCTCGGTTCTCATACATGGCTATACAGTGTGACTACTGTTACAACTTTGCAGTTTTTTGCCATAAGATCCTGCGAACTGATGGAGTCTGAGAAGGTGGAACTAAAGGATGAGACTGTATCTACGGAACTTCATGTTGAAAGATCTAGCGTGACCCCAATCAAGGAAGAAAAAGAGGCTACTAATGGTGATGGTCCTGTGAACGAAAGTGAAACTTCTGAGCAAGAAGCAAAAAGTGTTTCTGAAAGTAAACTCTCAAACCCTTCAAAGGTACCATGTACGAGGAATGATGCTATATTTATTGAGCTGCTTTCCTGTTTCCTGTGATGTGAAATTACCAAAAACATACGTTGAAACCTTCTTACGTTCTTTGTTTAGACATCTGCTACTTCAAAAGGGTCTGCTTTTAAAAGCAGCAAATTGACTAAAGAGAAACCACTTTTGAAAGGCACCGATCCAAATTCTCGTAACCACAAAGCAATGCTTTCTCAAAGCCTTTCACTTTCAACAAACAGAGGTCGTGCTGATAATATGCAGAAGAGTGCTGATGGACATCAAATGAAGAGTATTACTAAAAACAAACCAGACGATTCTATAAACAACAAAGCCACCCGCAATGGCTCGGCCAAATCAGTATCCAGTTTAAGTCAGCACACTAAAAATTTAATTTATAGCCGTGGTGATAAATCCTTTTCCAGGCAGACATCCTCATCCATGCTTGTAAGCTTTCTGTTAATATATCTTTTCCTTGTTACTTCTTGTTATTTTCCTTATAAGGCCTCTCTTCATGTGTTTGTTATTTGATTTACCAGTCTGCAAAATCAAATTCATCGAATGCAGCAGCCGTTAAGCACCCTTCGCCTGAAATTGCTACGTAAGTCATAGCCTCAATTACTTGGAATTTCTTCTCTTCATGAATTTGCAAATGTGTTACCTTGCCTAGTGGAAGTGTTCATGCAACCAATTCTGCTTCTCGAAGCAAAAGGAAAGAAACTTCTTTGTTTTCTGTTTGCTGAAGATAGATTACAAATGTATTCTTATGGTTGCAGTCCAGCTGATCAGAGTTCAAAGGATCCAGCCACATTGCCAAATAAAGAAGAAGAAGACACCCATTCCACTACATCGTACTAGTCTCATTCATTTTAAAGTGTCAACTTTTTTTTCTGTTTTCCCTTGCAAATCATGCACTAGATTGACCTGTAAAAATGATGTTTTGGCACATACACAGAAGTGTAACTACTTATGGGAGAAGAAGTTCTGGTTCTGGGTTTTCCTTCAGATTGGAAGAACGTGCTGAAAAACGGAAAGAAGTAATCAACTGAAATTTCCTTGCGTTTTTAGCTTATTGAAGTTTTCGTTTTAAATACTAACATGATGTTGTTGACCATTGTTACCAGTTCTTTTCGAAGCTGGAAGAAAAGATACAAGCTAAGGAAAAAGAAAAGTGTAATTTGCAGGCCAAATCTAAGGTGCTGAAACTTTTCTTCCCTCTAAAAGACTTTCTGGCTTTAACCTTCCTTACTAAATCTGAAGACTTCCAATTCTGCAATTTGCTATTTCCTTAATTTCAAGCAGGAGAACCAGGAAGCTGAGATTAAGCAACTTCGTAAGAGCTTGACATTTAAAGCTACTCCTATGCCTAGTTTCTACAAGGAACCCCCTCCAAAAGTTGAACTAAAGAAGGTAATGAATGAAAACTCTGATGCTCGTATATAGAACTCAATAGTGCTTTTCAAATGATGCGTTGGTCTTCCAATATACATGGTACTATGAATATATGTACGGTTTGTTTAGAAGGGATGTTAACAAACAGTGTATCAGTCCTAAAAGCTTGTTTCCGAAGTGAAAGCCCATGGTCTGAATTAAATTCCTATTTGAATGGAGATAGTCATTCTTGTTATAATGGGCATGCTAGGCTTCCATAATATATATATATATATGTATGTATGTATGTATGTGTGCAAATGCAATTGGGAAAGAGCTTCACATAGTCTTTAATTGGTCTTAGATAGAATAAGATACTAAGAGATATATATATGCAAATGCAAATGCAATTGGGAAAGTGCTTCACATAGTCTTTAATTGGTCTTAGACAGAATAAGATACTAAGATTTATGTCGATTTGCATCATTACAATCTCCGGTCCTACAAAAGAAGTTATTCTCCATCTTAGTCACTTGGGGAGACTTATGCTCCAAGTTATTAGTATCAATGGTCAGTATCATCTCTTGGTCCCCTTCATGCTTAGCTATTGCAATCACATGCTTTCTTTCTGCTGGAGTAGACAGTTGCGTGCAGTCATCTCATCTATTGAAAGTTGTGTACTGTTTGATGGGAAAATTCTATAAAAGTGTGTTGGCCTTTCTCGCTTTCTGCTTTTCTCATATCAAGCATCACATGCGGTGCAAACGGTCAGCTCATGATTGTCCAATTTTGATAATACCACAGGAAACCACATTTCATCTTTAGTTTGAACTCGGTTTAGAACCACCACCACGTAGGAAACATGTTAATACACACGTAGAACAAATTAATAACTTGCTGTGGCTCTAAACTCAAAAGGTTTGGCTTGAGTTGCTTGTGCTGCTCACTCAGTGTCCTGTCTGTTCTTGGTTCTGTCTGTTTATGCCACAGATACCAACCACCCGTGCAATATCACCGAAGCTAGGGAGGCACAAGAGCTTCAATACTGCCAGAAACAACTCTTCGGAAGGTGACAGTTGTCAGAGCCCTCGATCTTGCCATAGCCCGCTTGTGAGTCAGGACTCGACCAATTCAACCAAGGGAATACACAGAAATGGAAATGTTGCTTCTAAAGCACCAATGAAGAAGTCCCAAACTAAGCTTCCAATGAAGAAGTCCCAAACTAAGCTTCTGCCTCAGACAACTGCACTGAATGGAAAGATGTCCAAGTCCAAATCAAAACCTGCAGCAGAGGAGAGCAAAGTTTCAAAAGTCAGTAGCACAACTGAAGCAACGTTGAATGATTCTGCTAAACTTCCTACCTATGAGACTAAAGTGGAATCAGAGATTGATGATGAGCTTAAATTAGCTAAAAACAACCCTGACTTCATATCCCCTCTGGTCGCAGTTGGAGTTTGAGAACCTTATTCTTTTAACCTTCTTTTATCTATAGTTGATATTCATGATACATGATGCCAAATAGTCGTGATCTTATTGTCCAGTGACATTTTCCAGTACTTGTCGGGAACCAATATAGATTTACAGATTAATGTAATGTGTTTTTTTTTTTTTTTTGGTTCGACTGAAATGTGTGGATAATCTACTACTACTTCCAACTACATTTGTGCAGGTGCTCTAAAACTTGTTTGCAGGTTCGAATCAACAAACAGGAGGCAGAAAATGAGAGAACCTCAAATTTTGCTATGCCGGTCAACGTGGTTATATGATGGTTTCTGCATGATGAAAGGAATTTACCAAACTTTGATGCTAGAGAATAATTAGCCATAAGTGGCTGCTTCATAAGTCCATATTCTGATTTTGTTAAGAACCCTCTATTCATCTAGCTAACATCGAGCAAAAGTATGACGCTTAGCATTATTGGCAATGAAAATACTGAACGTCTGCTGGACCTTATATGGAGGATAAAGTAAGCTCAAGTATCAATATGACAGGAATTGAAATTGGAGTAATGTAAAGTAGAAGTTGCATCGCAAGTTAAAGTGCCAGTGTCAACAAGAAATTAACAGGCTAAGGGGGAACTGTGAAGTTCTCTTTCGCTTGCAAAGCAAAGAAAATGATGATTGTTTTGGAGTAAAGCTTAAATTTTCTTGAAACATTACCTACCATGTGCAGAACGAGGCAATATACTACTTTTGGTTCCATGCTTCGTCGTGTGCATAATTTGATTTCATATTCCACACAAGCTTGGTCTTAAAGCCAAGTAAAAGACTGTCAATTTTTTAATCTTACGTATGAACCCTTAGGCCAATATATTACTCTTAAACCTCATTGTCTCCTGTAAAATAAAGAAAATATGGAATATCCTTGAGTCTCAAAGTTCGGTAATAGCTCATTTTCATATGGCTTCGTAAAACTTGGATTTGGATGCATTTTCAATCTGATGCGCTGTCAAGTGACCGACAAATCCAAAAGGTTGAAACTGAAAAAGACATTTTGACATTTGCTTCCAGTTTTCCGCTACTTAAAGGTGTCATGTAAGAGTGGTATTGAACTGGACATGAAAGGTAACGCAAATAAAAGTATAGCATTACCTCGGAACTCCGGAAGGAACAATTAGGTGATTATAAACGCTTTAAATCCTATTTTATTAGAGAGGAAAGGGGGAGTTAAAACTGTTGCTTTCCTTGCAGATAGAGATCCACAGCCTAGGTTTATAGCAAAGGATATGGAGAGGAAAGTGATGCATTTTCTAGGTTTGTCTTTTTTTTCTTTTTCTTTTTTTTCTCTCAACCTTCTAGATCATCAGGGCCGGTCCTGAAATTTTATAGGCCCGGGACGAAAGAGAAAATATGGGCCCTTGTAATTAATTAAAAATAAAATTTAAATTTTTTTTAATAAATTATATTTTTACATGTAATTTTTTAAAAAAATAAAAGTGAGCGTGGGGGCGGGGCTGTGGATCATTTAGTAAGCAGTTTTTTTGCTCTTATTTGGGATAACTTGATGGGAACATAAAACTGAAGACCACCTTGTTATATATCACTTAACAAATTTAATCATTTTCTCCGCCAAAAACCTGATATGTTCTCATTTTATTTTAAATAGATAGATGTTAATAGAATAGGATAGGAACAGATTACCTGTTCCCTTAGATGACCCGTATAGATTAAGTGTAAGAGGATTATAATATTTCTGGTTTTTACTGCAGCAGCTTTGACAGTGTTTGTCCAAAGCAGATGTGCAAAAATTATCGACTGAAGCTTTAAAGTCCTGTCTCAGAGGCAAAGCTGAATAGACAACGTGGCCAAGCTAAGCTAAGCAATGTTGGATACTTCTGGAAATGGAATAATTTCTCTACAGTTGCCAAACTGTCTCCAGCCATAGTCCCTTGTTTTTTTTGAAAATTGGGAATATTGGGATATGAATTATCAATTGGCTCAGTTGCTTTTTCTGCTTACTTTTTGTTTTCACTTCTTTGTAATTTTGTGCGTGAATTAATCAATCCGCAAATTGAACTACATAATAGCCTCAGATCCTCACATTGAACTTCGTTTTATCAAATTTTGATTTTTCCAAGTGCTATGTAGTAAGTTTGGTCAAAATTACAGAAAGGATAACTTTAAACATTAATTAACCAATTATAGCCTTATTCATTATTGCAGTGCAAAAAGTAGCTATTGCATGTCTTAGTCATCAATAATACTAACCACTGCCTTCCATTGCCACCTCAAATTCCATTCTCGTTATAAAGCAGATCCCAAGTTACAGGCCCAGTCTTATTTCACATAGACCAAAATATGAAGTGTTCTTTATTTTTGGTTCGCAAGTTGGTTATGCATTAACAAGACAAAATAACACAACCCATGACAAGGAAAAACAAGAAGGAAAAAAGGTGTTCATGCATAGCTGTAAACCATCATCATACACAGAAAAGAAAAAAAAGTGACAAAAGAATAGATATGTAATTACAGTATCTAATAACAAACAACTCTCTCTCTCTCTCTTTATGTGGGGATTCTGAGGAAGTCCTTCAACTTGAGCAATCCCATTGTGATTTGTATTACACAAAGTTATTTCTGTAAACACCAAATGTAAAAATTTGGTAAGGGCTAAGAAACAAATATTTGTAAGAAGATGGTAAAGAAAATGGAACTTACATTTCCCTATTTTTTATCAAGGTTCCGTGAATCTTTACTCCTTTGAAAAGATATAATATGTTCATTGGCATGTAGCAAAATGCGAGCCAAGCATTCTACAAGCTACTTCCATTAATTTCCCTGCATTACCACCACAAGTCAACTTCTGCTAAGGTATCCACATCACATGCAATGATATGAAAATATAATAAAAAAGAACGTGGTCAGCTAATGAAGAATAAAGAATAAAAAACCAAATCATCAAGGGCTGGTGCGGAGATCATATTCTATTGCAACCATCTTAATTGTTGGTGGGGTTTAACATAATGTAATGTGCCTCACAGCTAGAAAAGATCTGGATTTTCTATATTCTCCTTTGTGACAAGGACCATAGTTTGGTTGTGCAAATAATTGCTACCGTATAACTTCTCCATTTCCACCTAAACCCAAGTCTTTGAAAATCACACCGACACAAACATATGAATTGATCATCTTCTCAAAACAAACCTCATCTAATTGACCAGCAGTTTCATTCATGTAATGCACTTTCACTTGTACTTTCAACATCAGCAACGCTTCCTTTCACTTAACTAATCAAAATACCCCATTCAATCTTCCTCTTGTGTGCTTTGCTTGTAATCCAAGAAAGCTAATAAGTCATTTAGTCATAGGCATTCCATTGTTCAATCTGCCTTACCATAGACATCCATCAATTAACCTTAATTACACACCCAACCTCCTGCCTTTGCTCACTTAAAAAGAAGATACATTAACCATCAAAAACAATTAATTAAATTTTAATCTAAAACCCAATCAAATAAAAATCATACCTCTTCTTGCTTTGGTAGCAACTTTAACGGCGGCAACCGCTGTCTTAGTCGCAGCATCCTTCTCCGTCTCCGGGAACAAAACCCCATCAATACCCTGAACCGAAATCCTCCCATCGGTATATATGTCCGGATCGAACAAATATGCCGACACATCACCTGACCCGAATTTCACCGTCCCATCAGCCTCCTGAGCCACCACCTTATGCGGTAAACGCAGTGTATCATATCTCAACTTCCCGAATCTTCTCACCGCATTGTACATACTCTCCTCTGTCTGATACTCGGGTATTATGTGATAATATATTATTTGCTCGGGTGCACCCGGTTCACTCAGCTGGTCCGTTGTCAGCTTCGCCATGGCCTCGTCGTTCGGAGCCAAAACGGTAAGAACATAACCCTCTGAAACCAGCCGACCCATCTCCGTGGCTAGCGACGTTAAGTTGACTAAGATGTCCGCCATTTCATTGTATCCACCGTACAACAACAAGGTTTGTATAAAGTCTTTGACTTGAGCCTCTCCATCGAAATGGTGGTGTGGCCCGCCGGGCCCCGGAGCTGGCGCCGGAGCTAGGGATGGTCCCGGCGCCAAGGCGTCGTAAATGGGCAACGCCGGTGGAGCTCCGGCGGGAGCAGGTGGGGCGGGTTTCTTTAGCCTGTGGGTTCTCGGATCCACTTCCGGTGCTCCCTCCGGTAGCACGGCGGATATGGATCTTAGGCTTCTCCGGCGGTTGAAGTCTTCTTGGACGGATTGTGGGATTAGGAGGCGTTCGATTCCGTGGATTACGCCGTCGGGTCGGATCACGTCATCGGGTCGGACTATCTCAGCTGTGTCAATGGCTTTTTTACCTGAAGTTTTGGTTGCTAGATGAACATGGTCGTTGCAGAGAGTGGTGTGTTTTGTTGGTTTCGATTTGTCGGCTGGCCAGTCGTTGGATCCAACTCTCGTCGGAATAATGTGGAACATTAAGAGGGTTTGAAGAGACTTGAGGTTGCCGGGTTCGAGCAAGAATCTTTTGAACTCGGGGTCGAGTTGTCGCTCCAAAGCCTCATTCCTCGGAGCAAAGATGGTGACGTTGTGTTTGCCCACAGCTTCTTCGAGGGTTTGGAGTAGGAGAGCTTTTTCGACAAGTTCTGCCAACTCGGTGTAATGCGAGTCGAGAAGCGCCACAAGGACTGAGTTGGAGTTGATTGTCTGAACATTAGTACTAGATGATGATGATGATGAAGAAGAAGAAGAAGTAGAGAGCTTTAAAGACTTGTGCCTTAGCTGCGGCAATGCGGAAATGGGAATGGAAACAGAGACCCAGATGATAAAAGTGAAGAGCAAGATCTTGGAGACACCACAGATGGGAGGATCCATGGTGCTCAAAATTAATCAAAAGATTAAACCTTTGTGAACCAAAGACTAGTTGTTTTCCTATAATACAACCTCCGGTGACGGCGAACAGTCGGGGACCGAGAAGGGTATGTGGAGGAGGATGAACTTGGTAGCGAAAAGCAAGTGTCGGTGAGAGAGAAGAGTGTTAGGCCTTCTCTATGTACCTCAGGTTTGGTATTGCTTGAGGAAGATAAAAGTGGGACAGTTGGAGAAGAAAGAGTTGGTAATAATGAAGAGACTACATATAATAAATTAAAACAAAAAAACAAAAAGTGAAGAGAGAGTAGAGAAGAGGAGGTAGTAGGCTTTGGAAGGCAGAGTTAGTAAGAGACAGGCTGGAAGTGGGGATCACATCACACGGAACACATTGGCTTAAGGTTAAGGCCACTTTTGTTTGAGACTCCAGAAAGAGCAGAGCCGCATCGATATCTCGCGGCTTCTTACTTCTTAGCCTTTTGCCTACTTGCTTGTGTCTCAGTTTCTGTTTTTATCCTTGCTTTTAATGCAATTCTACGTGAGCATGTGATGATTGAGTTTTAAATTGCATCCATTTACAATTCTTTGTCGTAATTTTTTAAAAGAAAAAAATTAATTAAATGATTTAATAACATATGAGGTTTAAATTTTCTTTTTTTTGTTTAGGATTAAGATTGTGTTATTCATAAAATAATTTTAAATAATAAATGATCTCATCTTAATTATAAACAAAGTCTTAAATTGAAATCTGAATCTGAATAAAGCTAATTTATAAAATTATTTTATTTTTTTCTTATGATATAATACTAATAAAAGGTGTAATGTAATATACTAGAGAGAGAAAATAGAAGGTTGAGTGAGATTTGTACTTGGAGCTTCCAACAAGCAGAAGCCGAGAGAGGAGCATCACTCACATGAGTGGCTTAAAGGCGAGGTGTCGGTGTCTGACAATTGGAGTAAATGGCCTTGTTTCTAAGCTAAGCCTTTCAAGTTTTAACATCTCTTGACGTCCATTTCACGCGCGCATTGATCCAAACGGCGACGTCTCGCCCGCCGGTGGATTGCCTCTCCCTTTCACCTCACGTCACTCTTACATGTGATAGGGTCGGTGGGTTTTGTTTATTATATCTTACAGGTAGACACTAGACAGTAGACACTCACAATATTAAATATAAAGACACGAGAAAATTGAAATTGAAGCCCCCCCGCCTTTTTTGTTTTTTTCAGGTATTTGTTAAAATGAATTATATTAATCTAGGTGCTCTTTATTAGCAAAATGAATGTACCGACAAAGAATATTTTACACTTTATAAAAACCTAAAATGAGAATTGAAAAAACTTGATTTAGTCGATAGAAATATTAACTACTGTAATTTTGTAAGAATTTTAAATTGTCTTATCCTCATCTCTAATGTTTAGCTAAATGATGATGCATGATTTTGTTAACATGAGCTTCCCTTTTTGAAGGCTGCGTATGATTGATTATATCATTTGGAACGAGAATTTATAATAGAATAAAATGAGTATAAGAAGGGAGTTTCGTACATTTCATTTTATCTTAAAAAGTAAAAAATGATAAACCTCCGATTTAGAGTGTTTAAGATAAAATGCAAAAATGATAAACAATTTTTCACTATATTACATAATAAACTCTTCTTCCAAATAACATTTTACTATATTACATTATGAACTCTTCCATCTTTTTCAAACAATAATTTTCTAATTTTATATCCATTTTCATTTCGTTCTATTATAAACCATTTCATTTCATTCAATTCAATTCAATTCAAAACCTTACGTCCAACCAAACATAGCTTAAGTGGTGAGGAATTGGGTTGACGTGAGCGATGTTTTAAAAATCAGACTAAAAGTTAAAAGACAAGAATTTTAAGATTTAATCGGTATTAGACTATCATAAAATCGGCTAAAGATTAAATAAAATTAAAGAATTTGAAATATGATTAAAGAGATCGTCTTTACCTATATAAAAAATTTGAAGTTTAATTGAAAATTTTGTTAAATGAAAATTGATTTTTTTTTGTTTATAAAAAATTATTAATTTACAAAAATTGACTGATTAATTAATAAATTGATCAATTTTTAATAACAAGAGTTATTAAAATAAATAGAACTTTAAAGATTAAGTAGATCAAACTAAATGAGTTTTTCATTCATTGAATATATATGCATGCAAGTGATTTAAGGCATCCAAGGTCAAGGCATTATTACTCATTTCATCTACAATACAAAAACAGGACTATTTTAGGTGTAGTTAATTAAATTATAGTTTTAATTTTTTATGTTTGAAGAAAAGTTTTAAGTTATAACTTGGACCTGCTTGCTTTATGTTATTTGCATACGAATAGATCATTGGCACTCTTTGTCTTGTGTTTTAAAACAAGATTCTTGATTAGGAGTCTTCTTTGATTTGCATTTTCTTGTCTTACTATCGTCAGACAAATTGGCTTTTCATTTTTGCGGTTTCATATGTTGACAGCATACACACACATCCTATCCCCTTTTACTTCATTTTAATATTTGTTAATTTTTTAAGGTAAAAACGATGTTAAGAAATGGATTTTGTATGAAGCAAGGAGTTACTTACTATCGTCCAAATGATCATACCAACTAAATACTTACTACTATGCTTGGAATTTGCTAGTAGCTATAAGAATGTTGACGGTACATGAAAGTGAAACGTGAACGCCATGTTATTATTAAGAAAACAATGTTAGGCAATTACGAATTACGTGGGTATCAATCAATGGCATCTCCAAAGGGCTTTATCACTCGAAGTATACCAATTACAGACTTTTTTTGTTTCAAAAAAACAGAGGGGGGTATCCGATGTACTTTGACTTTTAGGCTGCCATGATATAATTCAGATCATAAATGGCTGGATATTTCTTTGATGAAGGTGGAGCATCCCCTTGTCTGGAATAAGGAAAAATGATTCACTACCACCAGTTGGAGGAGAAAAAGAAAATGAGGGTCTTTAAACACATTTTTCATGTTAAGATAGAATTATATATAAATTAATCAATTGGATAAGTAACTAGGGTTCAGGCTATGGCTTCGCTCTTGTCATGACCTGACCCTGACCCCATCATCACGACTTTCTACCTAAAATGTTCTCTTCTCATTAGCTAACAAGGATTATTAATGAATGGGGCCCGACTTTGCCTTTTTAATGAAAAGAAAAAAGGTTTGATTTGATTCTGTGGGCTGCAGCTGCAAATTTATGATCATCGAACTTTTAGGTCTTTGCCAATGGTAGAAAACGATCTTTAGTTACCACAGAACGACTTGCAGGCCATTCTTTTTTCTGGTCACCTGTTACTACTTCTTGTTGTTCCTATTGAACCCTGCATTTGCTATTGTTATGAACTCATCTTCTCCTTACCATCCCTCAACAGAGCAACATTTTCGATGATGATAAGCCCAGAAGTGAATAGCAGTAAGATTTTGGGAGAAATCATCAAGCCTGGAATGGATTTCAACACTTAAAAAAGCGGTCAACATATGTTCTGCACAGATTTGTCCATATTTCTTTTACCTTTTTGTTTTCCAACTATGATTTGTGGGAAAAAACAAATCTGGGGCATGTAGAACAAATTTATACACAAGTACCCACTTAAGTCCAGATGGAAACTCTGTCGAGAATTCCTCTCACCTCTTATTAAGTTGTTTGCAACTGCACATCCTGTATCCTTTAATACACAGCATCTTCTTCTCAGCATCTCATCTTTGGAGAAAAGAAGTTTGCCACCTGAGAGTGGAGAATATAAACCCAACTTACATTGATTGCTCGTTATCCAAAATGGCTCGAAATAATGTACCAGAAGATGCCAAGGCTTTCAATTGAAACAAAATAAATAGTCAGAGGATGCACTCTACAGTCCCCCAATTAAGTTACCACACAAGACGCTGATATCACTAAAAAAATGCAATATGCAGATGCTTATATGCAACTTAAGTACCTAACAAATTTCAGATTCCGTCTATGACAAGGCCTATATATTAATTAAAGAAGCATCGTCAACCAAAAAATTGAAGCATGATGGTACATGTCGCTAACAAAATTTAAAATAAAAGCTAGAACAATGACTCACCTCCAAAGATGAAATGCTGAGGAAAGATGCAATTCTTTGAAATGATCTTAAACAACTTAAGTAGAAGCTGTAGTAGTGGCACAGGAAGCTGATCCACAGCCTTCAGTTAAAGGGGTTTCTCTGTGAGTCTGGCTGATGTTTTCGTTGCTTCTCTCAGAAACTGAACAATCATTAGATCGAGTTGATAAAGAAACTTGGTTGGCTCTGTCATTATCTCTGGACTCAAGCCGTTCCATCATCCGAGACACAGTTGCGATTCCTTCACTCACTTCCCTCCGAACTTCAGAACCCAGGTCTGTCATTGAATTGTTACGAGAGAACAGTCTTTCCTTCCAACCTCTGGTACTTCTTGAAATTGACTCCTTGTATCTTGAGTAAGCAAATGTTAACAGCATATTAATAGCAGAAATAAAAGAATAAAACATGAAAAAATGCTAGAACGTACTGCTCTTTGAAATGATACCTCATGGACACTGCACTAAGTCGAGTTTTTAGAGACTCAGAGAATGACTGAAAGTCTGAAGGTCCTGCTCTATTTTGATTTGGAGGTGAAGACTGACTAGAAGTGCCTCTACAGCAAAGATATATATTTTATACACTAAATTACATGAACTCAAGTGAACAAAGAGGAAAATGTCGATACAAGTCAATCAAAATGGAAATCAAATTACCGACTACTAAAGCAAAGTGCTGGATGCCTGGTAGGGGAGGTAGTAGATCCAGATGAATGGGAACTATTATCAGCCAAAAGCCTGGGATAATGGAGTGTATGTTCTGGTAGTTCCTCCACATCAGATGTACGTGGGGCAGAAGGACTAGCTATAGATGCTGGAGCTGATTCATTTTCCCCCACCAACTGATGCACAGACGAAGAAGCATGACCAGAAGGTGATCCAGGATGAGTAGAGAACACCATGAAGTGTGGACGACCATGGGGGGATGACCTATTTCTCTGGCTTTCTCTTCTAACATAGCGGTGCGTCCTTCTCATTGCAGCAGCAGCAGCCAAGTGCTGAATTATACGCTCTTCAAGTTCAGCATCACTTGCACCATCCGGTAACTGCAGACAATGTAAAATATTAAACAATTACATTTACTGATATAGTATTACTCTCCATTTTCATGACAAAGCATTTACAAACAAAGATCTTAAACATTGACGAAAACAGACATGCAATTCAAACTCCCCAAGTGTGGGATGATGAAATATAGTGGTATTTCTTGATTGAGCAGCCCTGAGTTTCCTCTCTTGTTCTACCGCCTCGAGCAATTCTTGACTGCCACAACATTTATAGTGCGTTACTTAAAAGATGTAAGAACCATACAATCACAAAGAAAACATGAGCATTGTCAAGTTAAATCAACCTGGTGGCGTCCTTCAGGCTAATGGCCTGTAAACACATTGGACATTCCGAGCTTCTTTGGCACCTACAAGTTCAAAACCCAAGTAAATTAGCAAGTTCTTTCCATTCCAAGTAAATTCTCAAACCTAACAGATTTGCACAAATTAGTCAATGCCAGCTAGTTACTCGTGCAGATTAGAACAGTATCATGAAATTACAGGATTAAGAAAGACAAAATCATTAAGCCTTGGATCAATTCTCATCAACTAGGGAAGTGAGGATGCTGGCTGGCAATGAACATACAGAGAGGGTGTATTAAGTTCAATGCACCTAAACTCGTAAATATGCATCAAGGCTCACTTAATTGAGCAGAGAGAGCATATGCAACTAACTTTTCAAATGGAATTAATGTTACAAAAAGAAGTCAAGCACTGACCATGAAGGACATGAAACAAGTAACGGAGCTTGCTAAAGAGTAAGAGTGCCTAGAAAAGTGCATAAGCAGCAGCAAATTAAATATACAACCACTATCTCCATTAAGGAACTGAAGTTACAGCTAGGTGTGCAACGCTTCATTAACATGGAGAATTTAAAAAAAGGAGGAGGACAAATGGAGGAGGTCCATTGCAAAAGCAACATTGTCAACAGAGAACAGGAAAGGAAGGACAGGTAAATCACACCATACCATTCAAGGATGCACTGGAGATGAAACTCATGCTTACAACTGGTCACCTGCGAAGAGATGAAACAAAGTTGAAGCCACTGCCCGTAATATGAATAAGACACCGATGAACAGAGAACTACTTGCATGATAAAGAAAAAGGAAAAACATACACACATACCGTTGAGGGATCGGTTTCACAAAACTCCTCAAGGCAAATGCTGCAGGCATCATCGCATTTGTCTTGAACTCCTCCTTCCACGAAAGCCGCAGCTGATGTCATATGTGCTTCAGGTTTCATGACCTCCTCCATCTCCGGAACCTTTGGGAAAGCAACGACCAGAAAGACAAACACAATATGGTAAAGAGTTAAAATCCAACAGAATTTGCATCCAAAGAATGAGCTTGAATTTGTTGCTCTATACTATTTGTGAAATTTCAGTATTTTGAAGCTGAAGATTAACCAAAAATTATATTCTCTATGCATACCAGGGGGAGGAAAAACTTGTTTAATTTTCCAAAAATAAAGAAAAGACGAGAAAAATTAGAACTTTTTGCTTAGCTATATAGCTCCCCCTTGGAACCAAATCCATGGCAAAACGCATAACCAAAACTGACCAGGGTTCAACAAATAATTGAGCACCGGCACACGACTAATTCCTATGATAAGTTAAGATTAAATAGGTCGCTTTCTCAAAAAACAGAAAACACACGGCGATGATGAAATAATATAAACATCAAGTATCATCATGACGCCTATACATCCAAGCAAACAGAGAAACAAAGTAACACGTAAGACAACAAAGACTAGCAAAAGTAAAAATAGTATGGAAGCAAACACGAAACGTACCGACGAAACCCAGATATAGAACAAGAAAACAAAAGAAACCCAAATAAGAAATTGATTAAAACAATACGAAACCGAAAAAAAATAACACAACCCCGTTAGAAAATCAAAGCCACAGAAAAAAAAACTTTTTAATGATAAACTCCGATCAAAAGGAAAGAAGGATAAAAATCAAAGCTTTGTGATTTACCTCCAATGAGAAATTGGAAACGCCCCGGAAGATGAACGGAAGGACTTGCAAAGGCAAAATATAGAACAGAGAAGAAATTCAAGAAATGCTTATGAAAAGAAAATGAAAGAAGAAGAAGAAGAAGAGAGCAAAGCGAAACAACCCCTAAAGATTCATAATGACCCCTAGGATTCAGGGAAGATGATGATGACACCGTGATGAATGATCAAGATGGATGATCATGATGTGTCATAGAATAGAGAGAGAGAGATAGAGACAATTAAAGGCGCGGCCACCTCAACTCTTTATTATGAGCTTATTTTGTGGATTGGCGTTTGTCTTGTTATTCTTACTTGAGGTTCTCCTTGCCTATTATAATGTACCTATTCTATTCCATGCGATATTAGTCATACAAATGTATGAGATTTATATGAATCTTATATAAATTTTACATATTTATATGGTTGAGATCGAATGGAATAAAATAAGTGCACCATAGTAGGTACAGAAAATCCGATTCTCGTGCTTCTTGGCTAGTTGCTATATTGCTTTTCTTCCTTTTTTTTTTTCCCTACCTTTTCTTAATGTTCTTGTCTTAACTCTTAACTCTTAACTCTTAACTCTTAAATAGAAAGCTAAAATACGGAATATTAGTCTCCTAAAAGAGGACGACACCCACTTGCTACCAGGTCCACCACTCTAAATAATTGCCATGCGTCTTATCACTTACTCTTGTTTTTATTTTATGTGATTCCAACAAACTTGGACTTGGGGAGCCAAGCTACGAATACGGTATTGAAATCATTACGGACAGTAGTCTTGGGATAATAAAATATTGATATTGGCTAATATTAAATATTGTTTTAAAATTATAATTTTTTTTAATTTTATGCAATTTAAATTTAGTTCATATAAGAAAATAATTATATTATTAAATAACTGCCATTTTAATAATTATGACTCAATTATCAAAAATTATTTCTAATCTCATTACTTATTTAAAATACATGATTGTTTCTAGTTTTCGTTACAATGTAAATTTTGTTCACTTGATAAAGAAAATGAAATTTACGATGGCAATTTATAGATTATGTCCATGAAAAAATATTAAACAAGTTTAATTAAAAAGAATGGATGTTTTGGATTATACAATTGAGTTTTTTGTGTTAAGAATTTTTTTAAAAACTAGCTTATGAAATATAGAAAGCATATCCTCGAATTCGACAACCGTAAGCTATCATATGCCTGAGGTATCTATCATGAATAATAATAACCGAAAGATTCTTTGCTTGTATGCCTTAAGTTATCGTCGACGAACAAATAGAACAATATTTCTATAATGCTACAAGTTAGACAATATAACATAATGAATTATATAAATGCAGTATATTAACAATCCCGAGCCCGAGCACAATCAGGCCAAAGGCAGCCCGAGCCTAAGCCAGATTCGATTCGACCTGATCAAAATTTTTAAAATTTAATGGTTCAAATGACATCATTTTAGAATGGTCGAGTTCAGACTCGACTCGAACTCGAGACCCAAACAACTTGAGTTTGACTCATTGACTTCTGATTGAGGCTAGTAAGGCCCGGGCAATCCAAGTCCGATCCAAGATCGGATTAACCTAGATTTAACTTGTTGACTTCATATTAGGTCTTGCTGAGTCCGGACCCAATTGTCACCCTATAAATTGTATTGGTCTCAACTTTTCATTTCGTTATATAAAATAACTTGGAAAAAAGACATAATTATTCCTTGTAGTTTAAGAAACTTTTTAAAAAAACTTCATAATCTTTAAAAAAATTTTAAAAAACTCCTTTTAGATTTCAATTTTCTATTAAAAAAAACCTTTATCTTAAAATTCAACTAAAAATAAGAACGAAACACATACAATATAATATTAAATATGGACTAATCAAATATTATTTACATAATAATTTAACCCAGCTGTTAAGATATGTGTGATGATATTTTGGGTATCATTTGTAATTTGACAACTTTAATTATTTGAGGAAAATTATTAAGATGAGTATTCTACCTTAGGTAGGACTCTTTGAAGTTGAGGTTTATTTGAGATAAAAATCTTAGTCATGATAGGATTTAATTGAAATCAAACCACCATATCTTGCCTAAGATAAGATGTAGATTTTTGACTCTTCTTAATAGCTTATTTTGGTAATAATAACTATCTAAGGTAGCTGGATTTTTTGAGATTCTATTGACTATTTACAGCTACGTTTCTGCTGGGTTTTATATGATTTTTTGGACTAAATATGTGTTGTTTTTGTGTGAAAAAACGACTAGCATATGGTGGCTTAACAGTTGTATTTTTTAGAATCTTGAGTTATCTTTGGAAGTTGATTTTATAGGGATTCCATCTAGATCTGGCAACTACTTTTCCGCTAGATTGTGCAACTTTCTAGGCTGTCCAATTTGTTGATTTTGTGCGAAAATCTCCAGTAGTTTTCATGTGTTTTTATAGCTACATTAGTTAAACATTTCGGTGATGAAATGTTTGTTGTTTTGTTGAGCTTTGGTAGCTGTTGTGCGTGGGATGTTTCAGTAACAATATAAGAAGTTCACAACAGATTTCTTGGCGGACAACTCATATTCTTTCATTGACAAAGCTACATTACTAGAGAAGTTGTTTTCTATCTCATGTGTTTTCGTTATTTATGTCTTTATTGTTTAAATCAATTGAGTTGTTTAATTCTGATCTTTATTGCCAAATGTTGATGTGAAAATTCTCTGTTAAGGTTAGAACAAGGTTGTCATATTATTGGGAGTGATTTACTTTCATGAGTCATGAGGACGAGGGATAGTGTCAAGGGTTGGGTGAATTGGCTCTGTAATGTCTTGAGTAAAACTATTGTTGTTCATTGGTGAGAGTAATTAAGATGAGTGAGGGCCTCACAGACGTAGACCAGGTGTGTTGAATTACGTTACCAA
The DNA here is from genome assembly GCA_027563885.1 of Erythroxylum longipes. NCBI lineage: Eukaryota > Viridiplantae > Streptophyta > Magnoliopsida > Malpighiales > Erythroxylaceae > Erythroxylum > Erythroxylum longipes. Next base: position 38,973,122 of record JAOQMS010000005.1, on the reverse strand, counting down.
ATCTTGGGTGTTGATTTGCTAATTTTGCATTTAATTTTTCTGTTTTCATTTGTGCTAGAAAATTTACAGTTGCTGAAACGATTACTTTATATCAAGCAACCACAGGTACAGTTCAAACCAACTGCGGCTGAACCAGAATTTTTACGAAACTACATCCTTTCAGATTTTCACCAACTCTTCAACACAAACCGAACTAACTAAATCTGACTCAAAGAAACAATTTATGATAAGGTGAAAGACATAGACCTCCTCTATAGATTAAGAAATTTTGAAAAAAAACTGAGCTTTAAAATTCCCAGAAAAATCCTAGTTTCTTAGTTTTTCAGGAAAACTCTTTTTTAGATTTCGATTAAAAAATTACAATGAAACATATATAGTATGAATATCATATGTAAACTAATCAAATGTCACTAATATAGTAACTCAAGTTAACTTTTAAACTGGATTTAAACGAATCAAACTCAACTTAAACATAAATATTATTTGATCAGTCAACATCTCATGTTCATACTACATGTATGATATTTAAAAGCTTAGTTTAATCGTCATACAAATATCATTTAACTAGGCCACGTCTAATGTTCACAATACACGCGTTTTGTCGTTATTTTTTAATCAAAATCTTAAAAAATGGATTTTATGAAAAACTAAAAATTAAAAGGAGTTTTTTTAAGAATTTAAAACACCATAATGTTTTTCTTCTAAGATTTCTTAAACTACATGGAAGTTTATGTCTTTTACCTTTTGTTATAGTTGTCTTAAATTATCAATTTATGTGATTAATTTGAATTTAAGAGCTTAGTTATGTTACCATGTTAGTGGCATTTGATTAGTCCACTTTTGATATTCATACTGCATGTATTTCGCATTTATTTTTTAACCAAAGTCTAGGTGAAAAAAAACTTGAAGTTTTTTTTTTTGAGAATTTTAAGGGTTAGAGATTTTTTAATATTTTTTAAATTATAGAGGAGGAATATGTCTTTTACCCAAATAACTTTAGCCTTAAATTTCATATTTGGTACTATTTTTGCGATTGATATGACCAGCACTAGCCTGTTCTAACCAAAATGATATTAAACTTATAGATTGCTTAGGAGGGCCTAAACATTATAAAAAAATTTGTAAGTTTGCCCTTAGAATAAAATGCTTCTTAGTATGCAAGCTCGGCCTTGGGTAAGAGTAGGCAGGGCACTTATCCAGGACCCACTCTTATAAAGAATAAAATAGGGCGCATTCTCCACTTTTGACCCTCATAAAAAGCAACTTCTCTATTTTGTCTCATTTTGTTCTTTACGAGGGCCCACTCTTGACCCTCATAAGGAACAAAAGGAGACAAAATAGTGGCCCCTTTTTTTACTTTACCCAAGACCTATAAAATTTTAGGAATGTGCCTGTTAGTATGATAGTTAAGAAACATACCAAAGTTTAACTGATAGAGGTTGTTATTGACTTACTATAAAAGCAAATTTAGCTTAATAAGACCTTAATTAGAAATTAAACTTGGAGGTTAATGATATATGGTAGAGAGTGATTGCGTGGAGTTGGTTCGAGCAATCAGTAATGTATCATAACTTTTCCCATTTGGGGAGTCTAGTAAAAGAAATAAGATAAATAAAGAAAGACCTTAATAGCTTCCATGTTAATCATATTATTGGTAAAGCAAAATATACTTGCTAATAAAGTTGGTGGAATATAAATGTTGTCTTTGATATCATATAAAAGAGAAAAGAAGTATATTTTTTTAATCCAACATTATTTCCTTTTTAAATTAGCCAAAAAAAGTTAAACTATGGTCAAACTTAACATTTTATTAATCCTAAATTAATAAATAAAATATATAAAATGACCATTTAATCTTAAATTTTCTATTTTTTTAAAATATTGGCTCCTTATTTAAAATGCTTTATAGTTAATATTATTTCATAAGCTTTAAGTGTCTAATGATATTTTATCCTTCATTAAAATTTGATGTTTTAAAAACTAGATTGAATATCAAATTAGTAAAAACAGAGGTTTAAAGTTTAAAGGTTCAACTAATATTGGTTCGGCACAAAATCAATACATAATAAATAGGAAGTATAAATTATAAGAAGAACAAAATATAATATAAAAATAAAAATACATTATCAAAATAAAAACAAATTATTAATGTATATTAATGTATAATCAACTAATAACTCTTAACGAAAATTGAATCTAACACAAAAATTATAAAATAATGATGATAATCCAAATTGTATTTCTAAAATAGCTTGCATCTCATTATCATAAAAAATTTTTAAAATTTTCAGTATTATTTTAAATGTTATAAACCACGCATTCATCTAAATTATATGCATCAACATCTTGTATTGTATTAAAATAAACTATAAATCAGTAATATATGAAATTATTTTTATTATAATATATTACATTTTTAATTCTAAAATAAATATAAACTAAGATATCAACTTACCCTCAACAAATATTCTTAATTCACATATATTTTCTTCATGTGTTGCTTTTTCAAATTCACTATAATTAAGATAAAGTGTGACACTTCTTCAATCCAAAAATCAGTAGGGTCAATACAATCAATATCGGTTGAGTCATATGTTCTCTTCTTACAAAGCAATTTGAATAACTAATAGGAAAATTAATAATAAAAGTATAATTACTTAAAAAATAAATATCAATTAATAAAATAATTATTCTTCATCCTCAAATTATACATAATATAAACAAGGTCACTAAGTCTTTGTTGCTCAAAACAATTTCATTTATTCGTATGAATATGTTCAAAATTATTTCAATTATATAAACTACCTAATACAGAAGTTGTTTGACTAAGTAATCTACTAGTAAATTTTCTTTCCGAGAGCACTTTCCCCAGATAATATCCTCCACTCCTATGTATTTTAAATTTAGAATTGTATACAATAAAAATATATTATTAATAAGTGAAGAATGAAACAAAACTTATACAAATTTACTAGGCTACCTTTGTCATCATAATTTTGCTCTTTATAGATGATCTAATAAATCTTCTCGAAACTTCATGATATAATATAATTTCATTTATCACCTTTAATTGTTGTTCATTAGAAAAATACCTTTATATTCATTCATATCAAAAACATCACTCATAATACAATTTGTACATTCTTTTGCTTATTTCAACTATAGTCAAGAATATATATAAGGCATATGTAAATTTTCCTTTATTATTAGAAAGATTCATAATTTTCATGTAAACTATATATCATCATATGTATAACCTAAAGATGACTTCTCATCTAATTCAACAACCCTTAATAATCTTATAAGTGATTTCACAAACTTCACGATAATCAAGCAAGCATCCCAAAATTTATTGTTTAGAATAACAACATAAACCACATTTCCTTCCATATGCTATAATCATTTAACATGTATTTACTTATCACTAAAATTTTAAACACTTTTTATTATCATAAACACTTTTTAAAGTTATAAAATTAGTTGTAAACCAAGTAGCAATAGGACACATAATATCAATTTTATCTTCTTATTTTCTCAACCAAAAAGCAAAAAATATAAGATGATTATACACAAATGTGATCTTAGATGCATGTGGAGCAAGATTAAAAAATGGTCTATACAACTAACTTTTGAAATGAGATTTATATAATACATTGTATATAGAGCCTAATAAATATGTCCACACTTTGATTATAACAAGTGCCTAACCAATATAATTAACTAAATCATCTATAATGAAGTGAACTTTATTTTTTAGTCTAACCCACTTGACAGTTTTAGAAAATAATCTAAATAAAAGAACAATGATCATCCTATCAAAATAGGTTGATTTAAGAACATGATCATTAAAATACACAAAGAAAGATATACATCTCTACATTTTAGAAAAGATCATAGGAATTGATTGTCACTAGCAAGTTATATAAGATTATAGGCTTTTAGGAAACCTAAAATAAGAGTTTCTCTAAAGAATTAATGAAAATCTCTTTAAAGGTTTTTGATTAATCAATAATAGCGTAATTTCCCAATTACAATCATAAAGAAGCATCTTATAGGTATAAAACTTTAAAATTGGAGTTATAAAAAGAAATAACAACTTGGATAAACAAACTTAAATAATTAAAATATATATCAAATGTTTGTCATGAAAACATTGGCATTGATTATTTTTCCTGATAATTTTTGTGCATGTATCAAAGACGAGTCTGATTTTGATTATAAGTTTAATTATAGAACTTATTTACTTTAACTTCCTCAGTCCACAAACTAAATAAAAGATTAGTGTCGATTTACTTCTATGTCCAGCACCAATTACATTGTATAGCCTCCTTCTCAAAGCTTGCACTTTTACTTGAATCAACATCATAAAATCAAACTCAATCCCTTGTGGTAGTAAAGCTTCACATTTTACATAGAGACCCACTTTTAGATCATTAAGAGCTTATTTGGCCTTCTTGACCTCACTCCTTGTCACTGGACCTCCAATGTCCTTTAATAGATCTCTAGTTTCTCTCTATCCTTCACTTAAATCTTTTGTAAGCAGTCTAAGCCTCTTTAAGCCTTTTCTATATATAAACTCATGTAGCTCGAGTTGATATTTGATTTATATCAAATTATATTGAATATATTCATCAAATATTTGAAAAGAAGAAAAATAATTCTATATGTGATCTTTATCGCAAGTAAAAGATGTTAAATTCACCTATTTTTTTTACGATTGAGCAGATGTTAAATTCACCTATTTTTTTTACGATTGAGTATTTTGCAGTATTGTTTCAACCTAAAAAGAATGTGAAAGAATACACTCTAATAAACTACATAGATCTCAAGTCAACTAGTTCGATTAATTCAATCATAAAACTTTGAATCGACCAACTTTCTAGTACGGTTTACTGTAATAACCCTTGTTATTAAAAATTGGTCAATTTATTAATTAATTAGTATATTTTTATAAATTAATTGATTTTATAAAATAAAATAAATATGTTGCTTTTTATTTTATAAGTTTCTTTCTTCGATTAAACTTCAATTTCTTTGATGAACAATGATAGTCGTCTTCTTCAATCTTATTTCAAATTCTTCAAATTTGTTTAATTTTTACTTTGTACCAATTTTATGATAGTCTCATACAGGTAGAATATTTTATACCTTAAACCTCTTATTTTATGGTTTTAATTTATAGTCCAAATTTTAAAACATTGCATATTCTTGGAACATAATTGCTTTAATTTTTTAATTTGATATTTTCTCAAGAGAAGCATATAATTTATCAATGAAGATGACTGCTATTCTTTTGTCTCTTTATATGCAATTATTATGGTTATAACCATAACCTGAGGTTGATCATTATTGGTTACTCTGTTATGCGACAATATTTATGGTTTCCAATAATGCTCAATTTGAAGTGATGGAATATGCTTCTTTTAAACTAGATTCAATAAGAATACTTTCCAAATTATTCATTTAAAATTAATATACCTTGTATGAAGTTATTGGTGGTCGGGTTGTCGAAGCCTCCAAAATAATTCTGATTCTCCAAATTTCTTGTAGGAGTCGTAGAACTAGGTCGAATCCCAAAAGAACTAGACTATAGTTTCTTAATTTCAAGTAATGAAATTATTTGGGGGGGGTGGGGGTGTTTGATAAGTAACTGATTAACTAAAATTAATAAGAAATCAAATTAAATCAACTGAATATAAAAGTGAGAAAGTCAAGATGACCCTATGTCACCCACCTTATTCCTCTTAAGGCTGGAATATTTCTCAAGACTGCTTAAGAAAAGAACAAGCAATGCCAAGTTTCAATTCCATCTGAAATGCAAAAAGCCAGGTATAACCCACATTGCATTTGCAGATGATATCATGCTTTTCTTTAGAGGGGACAGGGCCTCAATAGGCGTATTAGTAGAAGCACTTCAAACCTTGGAAAGGGTGGTTGGACTGAAAGTGAATGTATCAAAATCAAGCCTGTATTTAGCTGGAGTGGACAGCTATGAGAGAGAGACGTTAAGGTTGATGGTGGAATACCCTATTGGGGAATTTCCTGTTCGCTACTTGGGGGTACCATTGGCACCCTCAAAAGTATCGGTGGCATAGTTTTCTATACCCATTCAATCGGTGGAGACTTTCCTAACTGCTTGGCAGTCCCATTCTCTTACATATGGGGGTAGAACTGAACTTATAAATTCTGTTATCTAAGAGGTGCTCTCTTTTTGGCTACAAGCTTTCCCTATCCCTAATGCAATCTTGGATAGGCTTACTTCCATTTGTCGACTGTTCTTATAGGGTGGTAGAAATTTTAGAGTGGCATGGGACAGTATTTGTACTCCAAAAGAGGAAGGGGTTTAGGGTTGAAAAACTGCAAGATATGGAATACGACTTTGTTAGCCAAGGTTCTCTAGAACATACATGCTAAGACCGAATCCCTTTGGGTCAAGTGGATGCATGGAGAATACTTAAGAGATACCACAATCTGGGAGTGGGAGCCCCACAACCGAAACTCCCCTCTTCTAAAAAAGTTAGCATGGACCCGTGACTTGTTGCTGGCAAAACTTGGGGGTCAAACAGAGTTAATCCAGAAACTACAACTGATGTGTGTAAATAGGCGGCTATCCTCACAAAAGACATATGAGTTAATTCGGATAAAACACCTCAGGAAACCGTGGATGGCGTTTATTTGGAAAATTTACATCCCTCCAAAATACTCATTCATCTCCTGGCTCAGCCTTCGGAATAGTCTTCCAACTAAAGACAATTTGCAATTTTTGGAGATAGACAGGTCATGTGCTTTCTGCAATGGTGCAAATGAAACAATGGACCATCTGTACTTCAAGTGTGAGTTTACGAATGATGTGTGGACCACCATCAAGTCTTGGCTTGGGTTGACCCACACCATGTCGTCTCTCTTTAGTGCCATTAAATGGATACGTAAAGAATACAAAGGTGCGCAGCTCCGGAGTAAAGCTGCTAAACTTGGTCTTGTCTGCACCATCTACATGAGCTGGCAAACAAGAAACCTTATTTAAATAGAGGCAGCCTCTGCTACCAGACTAGATGTGGTCATGAAGATTAAAACAGTCATGTATAGAATCCTCTATAGAATCTTCCCAATGGACCTCATCACATTCTGATGCTTTTAGATGAGATGTTCTTCTCTTTTTTCAGGGAACCTTCATGGTAGTAAAGGGGCAAGGGAAGCTTAGCTCCAGCCCACTTCCGAATGAAATGGGGCCCATGGGATTTTCCTTACTCAAATGGGCCGTGCACTTGGACAAAATTTAAAGGAAGCCATTTGACTAACCTCATTTTGGGTGTAAAGGGGTACATGATTAACCTTCTGTAGATGTACTGTTGCCATGAATGAAATTGTTGCAGGCTTAGAATATGTTTTTTTTTCTGATTATGTAACAGGTTGGGGTATGCCCCACAGGACCATGTACATAAACATTTTTTGGTATAACACATTTACATTTTACCAAAAAAAAAGAGAAGTCAAGATTATCAAACTCCGATTTAAGGGAAAGATCTTATCTAATTATAACATTGATCATTGGTTTAAAAAAAGTATTTTCACAATTTAAGCAGTTAGTTCGAAATATATTAGGATAGCCATAATAAGTCTCAAATTTTCCTAAGTTAATTGGTTCAAATCCAGCATCCAAACTAAAACTTATCATCCATTGGCTAGGTGTGATAACATTCCATATCAAATAAATGATAGCAATAAGCTTGATGAAGAGGACTAAACCTAAATTAAATAATCGTAATAGCTGCAATTATTTAACTTAGTTTTCTTGTTTAACATAACTTAAATAGGCAATTTCATAAATAACCTATTTGCTACTTGTATCAATCTTTCATGACAATTATGGATCACTAAATTCATGGATAGCGATCGAATAATCAATACTAAATTAAAATGTTAGATTAATTAATATTAATTATTCATGAAATATGAGAACTCGAAATAAGAAATACTTGAATTAAAACATGAATAAAAGTTTGGAACAAATAATCTCATAAGGTTATAACTAGAATATCGAATCCCCTTTAATCAGAACAATTGAGGTTATCCACACATGGCTTTTGCTCCAATATCAAAAATAAAAGAAAGATAAAGAATTGAAAAAAAATGTAGGAAGAGAGAATCTTTTTTGTTGTGAGGAACATCCCTTTTATAGGGTTTTCTAATCTAATTCTAACTTCTAAAGATGTCTATCTAAAACAAATTCAAATTTCTTCATGTTAGGATATATGGTATATTTTTTACTTTGTTTTGGCATTCTTTATTAATTGGACCTATAAGATAATTGGAATTAATTGTGTAGCATCCCCTTACCGTTGGGTACGCACCGGGACGCCCGCAGGTCATTCCGGTACATATCCTATGATAAGGGTGAGCTACGTGC
>JAOQMS010000005.1:38951454-38964615 GCA_027563885.1 Erythroxylum longipes | reverse complement strand
AGAAAACTTCTCTATGAAGAATACTATTCAAGACTTGGAGAAGAAATTGATGTCAACTTTAGATAAGCTTGGTGAAGCTAGACTGAAACTAGTAAGTACTGAAAAGGGATTGAAGATGTTGAATGAAGGTACAAAAAAGTTATAAAAGTTAATGAAAATCGGTAAGGTTAAAGGAGATCTTCAAGGCATTGGCTACAAAGGTGACTATTCAAAAGTGAATGATGAGAAAGATGACATATCCAGATCTGTGTAAGAATAAATTTTGAGGAAGAATCGAAGGTTTGTATCTACATGTCATTTTTGTGAAGTTATCAGGCACATAAAATCGAGATGCCACAAGATGTTACAAATGATGTTTCAAATGGGTCAAAATCAAAAATCTAGACACTCTCCATTAAATTTCTAGCAGCATCCCATAGAACCGAAGCACACTTAGATTAGAAAGGGTCAATTACAAGCACAAAGACTGTGTGAAGGAAAAATAAGAAATTGTCTAGATTCACAGTTAGTTACTGCTTGTGAAGAAACTGTTCAGACAGAATTGTGAAGAAACTGGTCAGACAGAGAATAAGTCAGTTACTTCAGAAGAAGAAATCGATGACAAAGATAATATGACGAGAAATAAGGCCAGGTTTGAATTTCTTCAAGGAGCACAGAAACTGTGTACTTTACATTTTTGAAGTATTTTTTGTTGTTTTAAAAAAAAGAAAACAAATCATAAAAAAATTCTTCTTTAGTTCTTCTTTAGTTTTTATGTTGCCATTGTCGTCCCATCTTTTTAATAGTTTACATTGTGACTTCTATTTGGCTTCACCGAAGGCTTTTCAGCTCTCTCATCAGTATGGGTCTCTCTCTTAGGTATCTCTCTCTCTTTTGGGCATATCTCTCGGTGTTTTAAATGGTGGTAAATTGTCATCTTGGCGTGTTTATGATTCTTTCGCTGCACCTATTGTTGATTCTTATAATTCTACGTTTTGACACTGTTTTGTCCCAGGAGGAGACATCAAATTGTTTTTGGTGAATGTTCCATTCAGGGGGTGATTTCAAGGCATATGCGTGACTATTCGTCTTGCTTTTTGACATCTTTTTATCCCAAAGGGGAGAAATTTGGATGATTGAATTATTGTTTCTATAGATGTTCTTTGAAACTTGATGTTGGATTGAGGAGGAGTTCATATGAATTGTGAATTTGATACTTATATATCCAATTATGTTATTCAGGGGGAGTTTCTTATTTGTGACAAATAATGCCAAAAAGGGAGATATTGTTAAGATATATGGTATATTTTAATTTTGTTTTGGCATTCTTTGTTAATTGGACCTATAAGATAATTGGAATTAATTGGATAATGACTTAAATTCAAAAAGCTATTGGGGATAATCTTCTAGTTGTGGTAGAGTCCTATCTTTAATTAATATGTATCTTGACAAGAAGTATGATGCATTACGTGTGTGAGGGTTGAGGTGTACTGCTGGAATTTTAGAGGTATGGCAAAGGATTTTTTTGTATGGATTTTGGGTCTTTGTCGTGGGTGTCTTTGTGGTATTAATTAACGACAAATTTCAATCCTTTTGTTGTTGGTGGTTAATGGCATTTTTTTTTTCAAGATAGCTAAATTGAATTTGTGACATCTGGCTTTGGTGAGACACAACTATCTTCAGTGCTTTTGTTGTTGGTGCATCAATTGCATTTATGTGACATATAGCAGGAGTGACTTTGTAGTTTCTTGTTTTGGTGAGATACGACTGCCTTTTTTTTTGGAGTGAACATTAGTGGGAGATTCACTATTATGTATTGATCGTATGGGAATTGGTCAAGTTGGATTGTCATCTTTGTGGAGTGGCTCACGATTGGACTGATTATGTGTAAACAACTTTCAGATCTCTTTTGGAGGAGCTAAACTCATAAGAGAGTTGTTATGTTTCAATCTCAAGTGTGTTCAGATTTTGATATTAATTTTCCAGATACTTGAGTCTTTTATTTATTGTTTTTCATTAAACATTATTTGAGAAAATCCTCTGTTGATGTTAGTATGAGGTGGCCATACTATTGGGTGTGAAATACTTTCACAGGTTGTGAAGATGAGAGGTAATGTCAAGAGAGTGGTGCTGGCTCAGTAAATCCTTGTATAAAACTATTGTCGTTAGTGAAAGGATTAAGCTGGGTGAGGGCTCGCAGACGTAAGCAAGGTGTGCCGAACTACGTTAACAAATCTCGGTGTTGATTTATTTTTGGTTCTTTTAATTTTTCTCATTTTCTTTGTTTGCTAGAAACGAATCGGAAAGTTTGCGAAACTACCACCCCTTACGGTTTTTCACTTCATGACTAGGATAAAAGGGAGTTTCTTTAACTCTTCAAGTGATCAACCTTATCCATCATAGTAATCTCTTCACTTCATCCAAAATTCATGATTATCATCAATAAAGTCTCGATTTGATGCAACCTCTACTTTTCATCTCCTAAAACAAAACAAACATTAATTCTCATATTTAAGCATCAAAATAAATCTAAAGCAAAGGAGATAATATCAAATAATATAGCCAGATAACATCTTATCAATTGGGAGCCTTAGTCCCATAAAATATAAGCTACTACTTGTCCTCTAAAGGTAAGAGGGATAGCTCATGACAAATATATTAATCTAGTCTTCAAATAATATATTACCGAATGGAAAAAGGTCCTCTGACACCTTCATCTTGGCATACTATATTTTCAACTTTGTGATACATTCTATACTTCTAAAAGTATAAAACAATAAAACTTTGTGACCAATGAAAAGAATTTGAATTTATATTATAGACTACAATAAGCTAAAATTTTAATTTTTATAGAAGTCTATAGTAATAGTCAAAAAAATTAATAGTGTATTGCTTCTAGTTAGCTTCTTTAGTGTAAATAGATACCTTTGCTTTTATTACCTCCTAAGGTAAGCCTATTTTGCTCCTACAATATTATATAAAGCATGTTTGCAATTGTAACATGGTGATTGGTATAAATGGATATATGGATTTTGCACTTTACATATGGATAATCAAATCTCTTTAATTCTGGATGAATGTAGATTCCATGTACCATAACCAATAGGAATAAAGATGCCTCGTATTATCTTACAATGTCCATGTTTTTATGTTTTTTGAAAGAAAGAGCATTAGCCTTTAAGTGTTTGGATTCAATATTTATCATATGTTTTTACTTGGTAAAGATATAATTTGCATAAACTACGTTAAAGTATTTGAAGAAGTTATGTCGTCAACAATAATTTACTATCTCATAAAATCATGAATGATGAAGTAGCTAATGAGAGGATATCTAATATAATAATCAGCTAAACAATAAACATGGATTCATGCTTTAACTGGAGTGCAAAGATATTCATCTTTAGGCTTATAACTTTCGAATCAACCTATTCTTCAAATTAAAAAAAAACTTTCTAATCAACATGGAGAGTTAACTTGCTAAACACACATTATAGAGGGAGTGCAGACCCAATTCTATAAGTCAATTTGTGAAGAACTAGATAGTTTTCAATTCAAATGAAATAACAGTTCAAAAAATAAATGTGCTAAACCACGATTGCTTATCTTATCAATTATTGAATCAATCACTAACAAGCAACCATTAAGATTAACTTGAGAAAGAAAAAGTGAAAGAGAAAAAAGAAATCAAGAATAAGGAGAATAAACTTAAGTGACTTTAATGAAGAAGAGAAGAAGGAACACTGAAAAAGGACCCAAGTTTTGAAGAATTTTTTAATTAAAATGTAAAAAAGAAAAGATGGAAAAAAAATTAAGTACATCAACATTGTAACTCACCAATTGATTTTAAAATATTTAATCAAATCTATTTATGTTCATCGTAAATGGTGAATTTTGAGTATAATTAATTTGTTGAGTTTTGATTAACCTTATTGAACTGTCAAATCGATTTTTAATTTGTTGATAAGATTAATATTTTATAAACTTATTATTATGTTATTTTAACTAATAATCGGTTCGGAAACAATAAGCAAATGGTTTAGAAGTGACACTCAGCCTCTGGAATTTTCGGTTAGAAACTGGGCTAGCTAATGTAGTGCAGTAATGGGCTTGATCTCTCTCTAAGATATGCAAATTCCTTTTGAAAGAAAAATCTGAAAATAAAGGGTGTGAATTGAATTCTGACAACAGAAAGCCGAAAGGGGAGGAATGGGCCACGAACAAATAGTCAACTTAGTGATTCTCTTCTTTTTTTGTAGGTGGATGGAAAAGGTGGTGCATGGTCTCTTTTAATGTAAATATAATAATACCCGTTAATCCTCTCTTTCTCAACTATAGTAAAATTTCTCATTTTAATTATGGATTCGATCCTGTCTTTGAGTCTTTTTAGGATGATACTATAAGATTATGTTATAATCGCTTTTCAAGTGCTGTATGTCAGGTTTCCACCAATATCCCAACAATTTATAAGTTTGTAGTTTTGCAGCCAATTCTTTTTCAGCCATAAGTTTATGCTTATTGATAAAGTTTGGACCTGCAATTGTGGAATCAGCTTGTGATTTCGGTCCCATTTTGAGACAAATAACTTGCAGTAATTTATCAAGCTGAGTTAATCACATAAGCTTATAGTATGATGTCTGTCGTTGTTTACCAATCGTGACTTTTTGTTAGATTGATGCTATTCTCCTTTTACTGACACCTTAAAAGAAGTTATTCGTTGTCGCCATCAACAGGTGTTTCACTCTCACCGAGTGGCGTTATATAAATGTGTATATATATATATATAAAATAAAAGTTTATGGTACATATGAAGATGTAGTAGTGGAATATAAGACGTATCTTCAACCTTAAACACTGACATTGAACCAACCTACTTGTATCAATATGCAAGTTGCAAGTGGTAAGAAAATTATCCGAAGTTTAGTTGCGTGAAAGTGGGGGAAAAAGAAAGCAAGTAGAGTTGGTGGCGTCATTTCAGGTTAAACTTAAGGTCTAGGGGTAGGGGGTCCCAATCCCCACGGGGAACAAAAAGGACAGTTTACACGCCCTACCCAACACAGTGTGTGCAGTTCATATCTGAACCACCCTCACCTTGGCTACGGTGCTAGCTAATTGTAGACTTGGGGATACGGACTTGTAATTATCAATATGTACCACTCCGTCCCTGCACATGCACAACCGCATCCAATTGGAATTTTAATCAGCCAAACCTTGCGATGATATGATATTTGATTAGTTCACTTGCAATCTACCTCGCGAGGCTCATATCAGAAAGTAGACTTCAACACTTTGATGCCTCTTCCCAAATTTATTAAATCCTTAAAATTTCTGTTCCAGCCACCTCTAAGATAGTTTACAATTACTTTTCACGTACGGAATTTATTATAAGCATTTAAGCAATGCCACATCCATTACCCCATGAAACCTTTCATACTCTTCTTCCCCTCTAGATGCAAAGATTTCAAACTCAACACAGCCTACAAAATCATCAACTTTGCCCAAAGCAGCATCTTTGAAAATGGAAACCAAATAAAACAAATCATAGAAAAAAGGATGAACCTTTGGGATATTAAACCAGATGGGGGAAAAAAAAATCATTCAAGTAAACAAGCAAAAACACCAAACGAGCAACCCCAAAGATATGGTATTGTTTTTTCTGTTCACTTCACATCTGTTTAACCTTGGCTCTCGGTGTTGTCTCTCTCGGCGAAGATATTATCGGTGGCTCTCTTTGAGAAGGGCTTCTCCAAAATCCAGTACTATAAAACGTGTCCCACATCTCTTTCTCCAACCGCAACATAGATTCCTCGTCCTCATCCAACACCTTTCTAAACGACGCTATCTCCTCCGCAGACAACGGACTAAAACCAGTCGCCGGATGAATCTGTATTTCGGTGTCATCGCACCCGCACTGGCACCTCCGCGTACGCGGCGGCAGCAAACCCTTCTTGATTAGCCGTTGCCGTCTCTTCCGCCGGAGAGCGCGGCGGCAGAGTCCGGCGGGGACTTTGTAGATTGTGAGGATCAAAAGGTTTGCTAACCCACATGGGCAACAGCAACAAATGGCGGCGCATTCGGCGGTTGTCCCTCCGGCGAACTCCGCAAACCGCCCGCTGTAGTACGAGGTGTCGGAGTGGCTGTGTCCGAGCAGCGGTCGGCGTCTGTCTGACGACGAAGACGTCGTCGATGATAACTGTGACGGTGATAGGGTACGGTTACGAACGAGCACTTGTCGGGGCATTGCAGACGGAGTCTTTTTGCCACTGCTCTCGACGTCTATGTTCATAAGATCAACAAAATGATTGTTGCCAAATGAGTTTTCACAATTCAAAGCAAAGATTAAAACTTTAACCCTCCTGGGCTCGATCTTGGTTAAATTGTGGCTACTTTTCCATTGCCTTCCGAATTCAACCAATAATAGAGAAGACTATTGAATTCCTCGTGAGCAGCGAGATGGGCTCTTCGGAGAGATGACCACCGTCAGAGAAAGTGGTAGAGATTCATGACGGTGGTGGAGACACAGCAAGGTCCGGCGACGGAGGAGATACGTATATAGATTATAGAGGGAGCAAATAAAAGCTAAAAGGGAGCCAGGCGAGTTTGTAGCGGGCTGTGCGTGCGGTTTGACGAGTTCTTTAGGCTTTAATTGGGTTCTTGTGAATTGGTGAATTCAGGTTTCAATTTCAATTAATAGCAAGCACCGGAGACTCACTCACATACAGACAGAAATAAGTGAGAGAGTGAACATATGGCAATGGAATTTAGAGGGTGTTGACTGTCGAGGTTGTTATTTATTGCTTTTGTTTTAGACTAATGCAATGGGCATCGGGCAGCCTTCGCTTTTTATTAATTTTTATTTTTATTTATAAATAAATATATTGCAGTAGCAATCATACCGTTTACATTTACTTAATTGAGATTAATTCTTGTTTCTATTTCATCAGGCTCTTACCTTAATTTGCTGTTTCAAACTGCCATTTTAGCTATGTGGTATGTGGATAAAAGATTTGCACATTACTCCACATTGGAAGTATCGATTTCAAATTCTCACCAAGAATTTGAGTACTTTTAAATGTTACAAATGAGGGTGAGCCTTAAAATTTTGTAATCATAAAGTTACAGGATCAAGTCATAAAATTAATTTTTTTGAAAAAATATTAAAAAAATGTTGTGTATATTATAATTATTTTTCTAGATTCTCACAAAAAAGCAGGGAGCCTTGTGCTAGATACATCATTGTTATTGACTAATTGTTATAAATATTAGGGGTTAAATTTGTGACATATTTTATTAACTAATCTTATTATTTAATTTTAAATTATTAACTTATTATACAATTTATTTGTAACACATAATTAATATTTTATTACATGAATCTACCAATTTATATAATAGGATTGAGAATACATGCTAAAAACTAGCCTTTGATGTTATTTATTTGTTACGAATCGAGAATAGACAAAAGCTTACGATTCACCAATTCAGTATTTATTCATGTCATATTCTATATGGAGATGTTCAGGTTAACCGTGTTTATGGCCCCTTTAGTAACTTGCATTTGTCTTATGTATTACAATTATTCAACGACTAAGACTAACCCAAGTAGTTCAATAACTTAAAGAAGAAAAGAGCTAATATATAGTTGTCCTTAAGTAACAAAACCTGACCGATTTTATGATATCACACGCATGTAGTTTGCACGTAATACCACTCCTTGCAATATACATACATATATATATACATACATACATATATATATAGTTGAAAGTAAATATTGATTATTTATGGTAAGATACATTTGGATACGAAGTCTATGCTTATCCATTTGGTTGAGGAGTTGATGTCAAGTTTTAATTTGTGGGAACGTGCACGCACACAATAGAGCCTTTTCTCTATCGATCTCTTCAATTTGATTCCAATTCCGTCTGTCTGTAAACGGACTTTCTCAACTGTTTTCATTCACATTAAGATTTATACATATTTTGTCAATTTGTAAATTTTAATGAATGTCGCTTGAACTACAAAATTCAAATCATTTTTCATAAGCAAACTTGGGATTATATCGTTACGGTTCTCAATTGAATTTATTTATAATTTTTATTAACAAATATGCACAATCATTATATATATATATATAACTTTTCATGATGTTAAACTGAATTTGTTTAGCTCTATTTTTATTTTCGATTCTAATTTTGGTTTCAATTTTTTGATGTTAATAGTTACGATTATTTCATTATAATTCATTTCAATTTAAAATATCTTTAAATAAATTATTTAACTATAAATAACAAACTAGTTAAGATAAATTTTAATAAATAAATATTACTTTACAAAACTTTGTACTTACACAATTATTTAATTTTAATAAATTTATTTTTAAAAGATATTATTTCTGTAACTATTTATTTAATATTAAATTATTTCCTTTTAATAAAAATCGCATAAAAATTAAAATAAAAAAGATGGTTAAGTCTAATTATATTTATACCGTCATAATTTTATAGGCAGAAGGTGAATTTCAAAATGATTAAGAACAAGATGCGACGCCATCATTTGTAACTCTAAGGCCTAAGCTTCCACTATAATAAGTTGCACAACAGACTACTGCTTAGTGGTTACCCCAAAGCAATCGCAATCGCGTAGATAGCGCGTTACGTCTAATCTGAGGTAACAAATTCTTGGACTCCTAGACAGCGCAGGTATGTCTAGCGCGGGCCCCAATCCGACGTGTCGATTTGACCTATTTGCTTGATAGTGAAATCCACGCGCTGTTTGGGCGAGTCTAATAATATTTTTAAAATGGGAAGCTCCAAGTACGAAACCATGATGTGACATGCTCGGCCCCTGAAGACTTTTACTGTTTGGACACGTGTCGCATGGTCAAGATATATATTTTTAATATAAATTTTGTGTTGTCCGGACAAAGAAAGTGTAAGGAAAAAGGTGAGGTGTAAAATTATAACAGTTTATGAAAAGCCAAAAAGGGTCTGTTCTTGGACCCCATTGATTAGTTGGAGTGAAAATTTTGCTTTCGGACGTGATTCCAGCCGTAGCATATTTTGGTTTTCTGAAAAAACTGTTGGCCGTAGGTTGTGACGGAAGTAATGCAAATGTTAATGGTGATATAGATTTATATCAGATGGTCATCTTAAAACTCGTAAGTTTGGTTGTGTGGATATCGAGCGTAGATGTGAAGTTTAGGTCTTTTTGGCTGTTGACATAATTGCTCTTCTCCTAATGTGGATATTGAGCAGGGGCGGAGCCACATAGGGACAAGCCCCCGCGCCAACCTAGCCAAACCCCTGCAACTTGTATTGCATCAAAGACCGTGTGTGAAGAGAAGAACGATAGAGATTAAAGGCAATCTGATGAGTTGAATGAATCGCACAGCAACATATGAGAGCATTAGTCAAGCACGTGAAAGGCACATGGAAGACACGCATAATAAGAGCAAAAAACGCAGTACTTTAATAAACAATGATTGTTTGATGTTGCATGCGTAAATAAGAAGGGCATAACACATAAAACATAAGGAACAAAGCTAAGACTTCAAGAACATGTGGATAACACATGCATTATTAATTGACTCAGTCAACAGCAGTTATTCTCAACTCCTATAAATGTGACAAGTCCGAAGCAACACACACAACACAATATAATTTACAAGTCCACAAAAAGTCTACATTCTGTGTTTCAAGTGAGGAAAAAACTTGAGGGTGCTAGAGTACATACTGAGGCTACTAGAGAGCTTGAAAAACTCTTGTAGGTGTTAGTGTACACCCAATCTCTTGTATTTCTTCTTCCTTGATACTAGTAAAAACTCGGTGTGTGAGTTTCGATCCTTGGACTTAGATAACTGTGTGCTATCGAACCAAGTAAAATCTGATCTCTTTAATTTTCTGCATTTATATTTCTGCAACAACATCAACAGTCTTGATCAGTCTTTGTAATAAAGGACAGCAGTAAAACACAGTCAATTATTATTATTGTTATTATTATTATTATTATTATTATTATTATTATTATTTATTATTATGAAATTCCTTATGTTGAATTAATGTTGAATTTGCCGGACGTCTTCGCCGCCAGTCCATCACTGTCCAATCAGCTCCGACTTCAGGAAATTCCTGGCTCCACCACTGATATTGAGCTTCTATTTTCTTTTTCATAAGTCTATTTATTTAACCTTTAATAATATGGATTATTCCAAGAGACTTTAAATCTGAGTTCGAGCTTTAAGTGCTAACATATGCCCATTTTTCTTTTTAAAATTACGAAATAACTCCTTCTACTTCATTGTTGTTGATTTTAGGAAATTACTAGACTTCAGTCGGTAATAAAAAGACATGGTTTGATTCCCTTAATACATATGATAATTTATCTGTTGAGTGTCATATACAAGGAACTAATACACAACATGGTTTCATATAAATAAAAGCTTACAATGCATGAGGGATATTTCATATTAAAGTTAACTTGATAAGTGTTGAACATATAAAGTACCAATAGTTTCTATTCACTGACAAGCACCCTAAATGAGTTTCTTATGGAAAGTAAGAAAATTATAGCGTCTGGTTATAGTTGAGTAATTATGGTAGTTAAACAGAGAGTTTTGGTATGCTGAAGAGCCAAAGAAGTCCTATGTTTCAATTGAAGCGAAAAACAAAACCAAATCACTTATTTCTACGTAACGACTGCAACCAAATTTCAATTGAGAGTTTGTGGCAATTATAGGATAAAATTTCGACATCATTCTCCTTCCTCTCTTTTTCAATACATAGATAATATTGTTGGGAAAAAAATATAAACAACGTTTTCCCTTTACTTAATTTCGGCAATTAAATTTTTTGATATAAAGGTTCCAATTTAGTGTCAACTATAAAATATACGACTTAATCAACCAATAAGCTAAATTGTAAATGTGTAAAATAGAATTGTGACAATAATAAAATAAATACGAAAATTTAATGTGGTTCACCTAAATATGCTCTTTTATTTTAACCTGTTAAAGTGAGCAAAGCTTGCATCTATCTGCAAATCCATTGAAATTCAAAATCTTTTAACTCCTTCTAACATAAAAAGTCTATTGTATCCTTCTTGTCATTCTTAGTGTGCCTATTTACTTTCTATGTAGTTAATATTTTTAAAATGATTTCTCACTAGGTATTATCAGTAAACTAAAAGTATCAGTAAACTAAAAGGTTACATTTTACCACTCATTATCTACATAACTCCTTAATTCATCTGCCAACCTCACACTTTTCAAACTGTTCCAATCTATGCTTCTATTGTCATCAAAGGTTGAGTTTCAAGCAAGTATACTTTTTAAGATGGTCATTGTTGAAGAATATAAGCACAGGGTATTCATTACGAGATGAATCCCTAGCTAGTGTGCATACCTTACTAGTGGAGCCACCTAAAACTGCTCATGTCTTCTTTCTTTTACTCATAAATGGTTCGGAATTTATGGTTATATATATAGGCAGGTTTAAAAAAATGAAACTAGGTGAAGAATTAATTAAGAATGTAACAATTCCTAAAAGATGAAAATTTGAGCCCTGACTTTCTAAATATAGATTTATAGGAGAAAGAATTGTTAAAATCATGGTAAAAATTAGAGGAGTAATATAAAAGTACACTGGGAATTACTAGAAGACTAAAATTTAGGTAATGAGTATTTAGAAGAAAAAAAAAGAGAGAATTAAAGAGAAAAGTAGAGAGAATGTCGAAAGTAGGGATTTGATAAAACCCCAGGTTTTCAAACTTTTAACAAGATAGTTTGCAGCATAATTGTAACATAGATTTTGGATAGTTTTGGGTTTTTAAAAATTAGGGACAAAATCTAGGACATATATTTGGCCCAAATTGTGGAAATGTTTTATGAATAGGGCACAAGTGTTTCCCCAACTATAGATCCTTTTACTTATAGCTCCTAAAAGTATAACCTGAGGCATAAGCGTGTTCCTAAACTGTAAATATTTTTATCTTCAAATTGTCAAAGAAACGACTTAGGACATAGGCGTGTTCCCAGGCCATGGATCCTTCTATTTCTTTTGGTATGTAGATATGGTCTAGGAAACTGGTGTATCTCAGTCGTGGATCGTCCTAAAAAAAACAGAAACCAACATGTTTAGGAAACAAGCTATTTTCAAATCATGCTCAACAAAATAATTTAATACATATCTAATTTTAACCTTTTTATTAGCCTATTTCTTGGATTTTACATCTTCAATATTCTTCGAAGTTCTTCGCTAAGCTCATATGTGCTTGTCCTTGTATTCCTAACCACAAAAACATATAATAAGTACAAAATGCCAAACATAATTAACTAAAGCACAAAATAACCTTATTCACTAGTCTAATAAAAAATATAAATCAAATGCTCAATAAAAAAGTTAAATTATCGCACTACAAGAATAATGTGCTTTTGAGACAGTCTTTACTGATGAAAAATGCAGACTTTCAGTCGATATGTAAGGTTAGCGACAGATATTATTGACGGACAAAAGTGTCGTAGAAACAACCGTAGCTAATAAATACAGACAGAAAATAATTTACCATTGGTTAATTTACCGACAGAATATTTTTTTACCGTTGGTATATTTACGAACGGAAAATTGTTTTCCATTGGTATATTTAGCAATGGTTGGAATACTTTCGTAGGTAAATTATTACAAAATTACTGACAATTATTTCGTCTATAATTACCGACGATAAGTTGTTGGTTATTCCGTCTGTGATTACGGACGATATGCACTCCGTCTGTGATTACCGACGGCACGTGGTTGAATACTCTGTCTGTGATTACCGACAATTTCTATCTTTTTGTAGGTATTTTGTGCAAACCGTGCGGGAAATTGTTTCAAATTTACTAACGGAAGTTGTTGGTCCGTCTGTGATTACCGACGTTAATGTTTATTTCACCGGTAAATGTTTTAGTTTTAACGATGGATTTTCCTATGTCCATCAGTAAATGAATTAGAAAACTTTTTTTAAAAAATGTACTGTCGTCAATAAATTTTATTTTGCATAATTTAAATAACTATTAATATAATAGTATAAATTTAATTTTTTAAACAAAAAATTGATTGATGATATAAATTTGAAAATATCTTAATTGATAATAAAAACATTAAATTGTACATAATAAGTTTTCATATCTCTAATAAAATGATCAAAAGT
>JAOQMS010000005.1:38928125-38947735 GCA_027563885.1 Erythroxylum longipes | reverse complement strand
TGGCCCAAAATTGAAGACAAAGATGGAATTAAATTTTTTCTATGAAATTAGAGATGAAACTCCTAAGTAATCATAAGTAAGGATGATAATAGGTTAGGCAAAGCTTAGGTCTGGAAGCCCATCCCGAGGCCTAGTCAGGCTTGACCTCGAACTTGACTCGGCTTGACCTAAATTTTATTTTATAAATTAAAAGTGAGAGCCTTGGTAGCCCAAGCCCAAGGCCAACCATAGGCCCAATTTTTTAGAAAAACTAGGCTGAGGTCCGATCAACTAGGACCTAACTCGTTGACTTTGGATTGAGCCGGGTTTGGGCCTAGTTGTCATCCCTAATCATAAACCATAAACTCTAAATTAACGTTATCTACATAATTAGCAAGATGTTTGAAAATTTTACTAACATAAATATTGAAATAAAACTATGGAATATTATTAAACATTCCTTGGACACAATCTATAATATTGTTACTTGTTTGAAGAAGAAATTTTCCAGTTTAATAAAAAATGTATAACTCAAATTTAAGTCTTGGCATATCTATATATGCAATTTTCCATATCAAATTGTTAATAAAAATGTGAAAATTATCTAATTCTCAAACAATATGAAACTAACAACTATCTAATTCTCAAACAAGAAGGAACCTATATTAGTAGAGAGAGAAATTTTCCAATAAAAATGTAGCAACTATTTGAACCTATATCGGTAGAGAGAGAAATTTTCTACTAAAAATGTAGCAACTATCTATTCAATTTTCAAACATGAAACAAGTTAAAACAACATATCCCATCTTGCTCTCTCTCTTTATCGATATGTGTTTTATGTTACACTCAACTAGTCACTAATTATTCACTACATTTTCAGTCCATGTATGGTGAGTGAGGACTAAGGAGTGACAGGGACAAGCTAGAGGACTGTGGAGAGCTACAGTGACGAGCTAGAGTCCGGAGAGCACTTGACGATAAGTGACGAGTTGGAGAGTGCATGCTAGTGAGAGAGGAGTGAGAATTGAGAGGCATAAGGGGAGGAGGACAATTATAGAGGAAGGATAGACGATGACAAAGATTTGTAGGTAAATGTTGATGGAAAGTCGGGACAGAATCAAATCCCGACCGCAATGGAATAATTACGAAACTTTTTATATATCTTGATTTGCCAAAAATCAAGATCTCTTTAATTTTATAAAACGATTAACACATAAATCATAATAAATTATGGATCTTATTTTGAACCTTATTCCAAAGCTTGATCGTAATCTTATTGTATCTCTCAAACCATTTATGAAATTGATCCATTTCAAACACTATAGCTACACAAGTTTTCGAACTCTAACGGTATCTACAGAACAGGTTGAGAGAACTCTGTAACTCTTATAGAGAGTGTTAAGTAAGAAGTGTTAGCTTCATTAGAGATTAACCCTATTTATAATAGATTTTGGATATTTTAATAATTTAATTGAAATTAAATTTTAATTTTAATTAAAATATAATTAGAATTACAAATAATTCTAATTAAATACCAATTGTGCTCAAATAAGATCCAATATCTCACATTGATCCTTATTTATTAGATATCTTATATTTAGTAATAAAGTTTCTCAAATTTTGCAATCATGTCCAACTTGATTAAAATATCTTTGCTCTCTTCAACTCATTTTTTATGTGAGATCTATTAGGTTTTCAAATATGTTGGCAATGATTATAAATTACAATTATAATTATAATTCATAATTAGAATTAAACAAATTAAAACTCCTTTTAATTTATCTTTAATTTTTCAATTAAACAATTTATAATCATAGATCAAGATTGGTATCTAGCAACGCATCATGACTATCCAAATATTTAGGAATATCAAAGTGGTTTTGAATAATCTTTCCATGCATGATTTTTCCATATAAATCAATCATTTCATCACCAATGTTCCAATTAGACATAGAAAATCTACTATATTTTTAGTCTAATCATATTAGTTTTTCACCATTAGCTATCGATTCAATTAATGACATTTTTAAACGATTTACAAAACGTCCTTATACCTTGACCAAGGATTTCCCGAATCAATACTAATCAAGAACAACAGAACATTCTCCTCTTAGGGTGGTGAATCATATCTTGATCACACAACTACCTCTATGTAGTTCATGCTACATCTAATGACTATCGATTGAATGACCTATGATTAAATATATCATAAGTAGTATAGCAATCCCTATACAATATAACTTTGATGACCTCAAGTCAAAGGAGATCATTTATACAATCATCACAATGAAAATTTCATACACATACAAGTAAAGTTCAAAATGAATTTCTCATATTGGATCTGTTTAGTGAATTTGTTCTCTAACAAGCACCCACACATTTGTTTAAGTATCTCCATACTTTAGTCTATGAGATCGACTACTTCTTTTATAAGGAAAAATATAACTTATGCTAGTCTTTTTACATTCTATTAATGTCTATTTTAATAGAATAATGACTAGGAACGATATAGGGATAATATACAAAAGCAATATGAATATCATAATTATAATCTTATTGTAATTTCATTTGCAATGTATAATTATCCCATGACTTTATCATATATATCTAAACATGTACAAGATAAAGAAATGCCTTTAGTTAATTTGTCACTAAGGGCATAAACTAACAAATAGGTAGGCAGAAGAGTTTGAGTAATTCTAATCTTGACTTTTTTTTTTCAATTTGGTCCTATTTTTCACAATTGTTACTCGACAAATACAAGGATTTTGCATACTGGCTGTTATAAACAACCGATACTAATTAGTACTCATTTGCAGTATGATATCATTATTCAAAATATCATTTTTTGACCAGTGCCGATAGGTATGAAACGGTATTCCAAACTCTAGTTCAAACTTATATTTTATAAATTTTTTAAAAAAGCGTCAAGCCTGAACTGCTAAATGTTTGGGTGCTTGAGTTCAATGCATCAAGATTAGAATTATATATACCTATTTTAACATATTTGAACTTGGACACCCAGTCCAATAATCAAGAATGCATACATAAATGCTTTCATCCACGTTTTGGACACAATTAAAAGTTTTAGGTTATTCAATCCAGCCGAACCAAGTTTATTGAAAATGTGCCAAATTTTAGACTGGAACTTCATACTTTATATGAATCTACAATTCTGGAGTTGATAAGAGTAGGCCGAATGATGCTCAGATCTAGTCGAAAATATTCAGCTCAGGTTCGAGCCTCCTCAGATCCACCACATGTCCAGGAACAATTTCATTTACTTCAGACTCAAACTCCTTACTACAGTACCCAATAATGTTTCAATTAAACTCTTGCTCCCCCATCTGAGTTGCATTATCAGTTTGTAATATAATGTATCAGCATAATTGTGTTGGATCAAGTTATTATTCTTCTTTTTTTTTTCTGATTTAGATGATTTACTTTATTTTCTAAATAAAAAATGATGTGTTTCATTATATGTTTCAAAAGTAATTTTTTTAATTACATCCAAAGTCGAAGAACTAATATTACAAAATAGTTGATTGAAACTTAATAAAAACTTTAAGTTTTATTACCAAATGGATCATTAGATTTCCCCGAGTTCATATGAAACTGCGTTCTACAAGTGTTCATTGGATTTCCACCAGTTCGTATGAAATTGCGTCCTTTCCCGACTACACTAATCTTTATGTAGATTTGCCTACTTAAATTACTAATGCTCGAGTATTACATAAATTAAACTAGATTCCACGCATTGCAATTTACACACCCTGGCCCAACTACTTTAGACTGTTTGTTAGTTACAATTGCGTGCACGGTCGAATCTCGTGCGGCTTTTATGATGCCAAAAGACATCGTTGGTTGTCACAACAATACATATCCACTCTTATTGTCTTGTCCTGACTCCCAACTAGACTGGGAGAATCATCGGATTGGAATCACTATTAGCTCTTTACGCTTCTTCCAAGTTCATCATTTTAGGAAAACAAGCCCCAATTTTGGTTTATCTCCTGCTTTCTGTCAGACCCAGAACGTATTGAAAGGTTTATTGGGGTAAACGATTTTTTAAACACCTACTAGCAAGGGCGCAATCTTTTCACAGAAATTTATGTTGTAGAGAAAGTACTAGCTTAGAGACGTGATGGGTTCTCAGTGTTTTGGCCAATGCAATTCTGTACAGTTGGGCAGTTTAGGACCCAGAATACTAAAACCTGGAATTCTCGGTTTGCAACCTGCCAAAACCCGGGGCCTGAACGTTGTCAATCTCAATAACACGGCATATGGGTCTTCAGCTCCGGTGCCTAGAACGATAAATGTCAAAGCTGTGTCCAGTTCTGAATCAAGAATCTCAAGTTTCAACGGTGACAAAAAGTTTGGTCAAGCAAATATGAGAGTTTGCAAGTTTAAAAGAGGTTTGATTCTGAGGCCTATGTCGGCGTTGAGTGTGGATAAAGAGGTGGATATGGTGGGAAATGAAGGAATCGGCGGAGAGAAGACCTATTATGATGCAATTGTTATAGGGTCAGGGATTGGTGGGTTGGTTGCTGCTACGCAGCTAGCAGTGAAGGGAGCTAAGGTTTTGGTGTTGGAGAAGTATGTGATTCCTGGAGGGAGCTCTGGGTACTATCAGAGGGATGGATATACTTTTGACGTTGGGTCTTCTGTTATGTTTGGTTTCAGTGACAAGGTCAGTTGCTTCTGCTATTTTATATATACTTCTTTGTTATGTATGTCGTTGTTTATTTGTTGCTTCTTAAAAAGTAATGCCTTTGATATCACCAGATTGAATTTAAGTATGATTTCTATGTTTCTCCGCATCATGCTTGAGATTTTAATTTCTGTTGAGTGCTCCTATTGTTGGTTTTAACTTCGAAACGAGAAGAAAGGAGTGAATTGGAACAAAGACAGTACATAGTAAAAATTCCTGGATATAACTTTAGGAATATGTTACTATTCATTGCAACTAAATTCACTGGATTTTACCTCTTTTTTCAACTAAGAGGACTTAATGACCATTCTATTACTTTCCTCTGCTGACTATGTAACTTCTCTGGTATCGCCATTTAACTTCTCTTTAGTTATATGCTTGTTAATGGTATATCCTTCTAGAGTCTAGTTTTTCATAATTTATTTAAATATGCAATTTGGACAGGGCAATCTGAATTTGATAACCCAGGCGCTGGCAGCTGTGGGTTGTACGATGGAGGTTATACCAGATCCAACTACAGTCCATTTTCATCTACCTAATAACCTTTCTGTACGCGTTCACAGAGAGTACAGTGATTTTGTCTCAGAACTTTCCACTAGATTTCCACATGAGGAGGAGGGCATACGTAAATTTTATGGCGAATGTTGGAAGGTTAGTTTTCAATTAGTAAACGCCAATTTCCCATGAAAATAAAGGTCTAAATTTGTGTTTTATAACTTAATAACAAAGTGTTGCTGTGTAGATATTCAATTCCTTGAACTCACTGGAACTGAAGTCTCTTGAGGAGCCTATCTACCTTTTTGGACAGTTCTTTCAGAAGCCTCTTCAGTGCTTGACACTGGGTATGATTATCTACCTTTCTTTTTTACTTGATCAAGTGAGCTTGGTATGTAGCGAAAAAGATTTTGATCTTATTCAAGTGTGGATTGAGGGCATTATCCCTGTTGTATGCATTTTGTTTTGCTAATATGTGAAACTACTTTTGAATGACAAGGAAAATAACCATCAACTTCCATTCCTATTCAAGTTATTGAGAAATGTATTCCATATGCAAGGGCTATGATTGATGCAACTTAGATGCTCCGATCTTCGTCATCTCTTTGGCAGGCTGCATGCATTGTTTTTTAACTGGCAGCTAAAAAGGTGAATATCTAGGTCATGGGTTAAAGCCAGTTGAATGAAAAAAAAGTAATCTTATGTCTATAGTCCCTGACAAATTCACCCAACATACCACTATCTTGATATCAATCTAGCTCTAATGGTTAAGAAAATAATGTCCCGTGTAGAAAATGGAAGACTAGGCTCCTTGAATACTGTGGTAAAACTAAAACATCACTCCTGTTTTTCACTGCAATCAAATTTTATGTTTCAAAATATGTTTGTATTTCTTGTCAAGCCTGCTACACAGATGATAAAAACTTAAATTTTTTCATCTCCTTTTTGCCTTTTCCAATTATATTTTTGTGTTTTCTATTTCACTTTGAAATTACTGAATGCAGACCACAACTTGTCTCTTTCTTTTTCCTGCTTTTGAACCTATATGATATTAGCTTCTAACTGTGCAGCTTATTATCTACCACAAAATGCTGGAGACATAGCTCGAAAGTTCATAAAGGATCCTGACTTATTATCGTTTATCGATGCTGAGGTGTGATGGATTTGATTACTTGATAGTTGTTTGAAATTTCAGTTGATTCTGGGTTTTCTGAGCACCACTGTGAATCTATACATTAATCTCACAAATGAATAAATTTTACATGTGCAGTGTTTTATAGTTAGCACGGTAAATGCTTTACATACCCCAATGATCAATGCAAGCATGGTAAGCTGTAAGCATAAGCTTTGATCTTTCCCATCTATCCTTTACTGTACTAAAGTATGTTTTACACATCAGGTTCTATGTGATAGGCATTTTGGTGGAATTAACTACCCTGTTGGTGGTGTTGGCGGAATAGCAAAGAGTTTGGCAAAGGGTCTAATTGACCAGGGTAGTGAGATGCTTTACAAGGCGAATGCAACCAACATCATACTTGAAAACGGAAAGGCTGTGAGTTTGGCGTTCAAGGATATGTGATGCTATACTTTCTTTCTTGGTTGTTTTGGATGTTAAAGGAGATGATCCGGCTGTTTCATATGCTGAATTCTTGCAGGTGGGAGTAAGGCTGTCTGATGGGAGGAAGTTTTTTGCCAAGAAAATAATATCAAATGCTACGAGATGGGATACCTTTGGTTAGTTTTTGGCACAAACTTTTTTAAATTTGGTGACTGGGTTTAACTGCATCTTTTGTGTTTTTGCTACAAGTGGTTTTCTCGTTAGTAATTCAATGTGATGTAGGGAAGTTGTTGAAGGGAGAAAACCTTCCAAAAGAAGAAGAAAATTTCCAAAAAATTTATGTCGAGGCTCCATCTTTTCTTTCCATTCACATGGGTGTCCAATCTGACGTTATTCCAAAAGACACCGATTGCCATCATTTCGTTCTGGAGGTATTTATTTTTCTATTGTTTTTGAACGTTTTATCAGATGATTTTGTAAGTTAGTATTATATTAATTTTTACTTGATATCAGTTTTTGCCTGATATCTTTTATGACTTATATTAATATTTTAGGATGACTGGGCAAGATTAGAGGAGCCATATGGAAGTATATTCTTAAGCATTCCAACTGTTCTTGATTCGTCATTAGCTCCTGAGGGATATCATATTCTTCACATCTTCACTACTTCTTTGATTGAAGATTGGGAGGTAATTTGAAATCTCACTAACTTTAATATCGAAACATTATATTTGATTTGATACCATCTTTCTTTGACCTGAAGTCTTAATTTCTGGTTTATACTGTTTAGGGACTCCCTCAAAAGGAGTATGAGGCCAAGAAGAGGCTTGTGGCAGATAAGCTTATTAACAGATTGGAAAAGAAGCTTTTTCCAGGGCTAAGATCATCAATTGATTTCATGGAGGTAGTGTCTTATAATATCTTACGGTGATTTTAAGGTAGTTATTGACAAGGTAGGAAGGATATAAGAATGGTCAAGCCTCATGAACTCAATCCCGAAAGGTTTTCATTGGTTGGTGGATTCTCTGGATTCTTGAAGGGAGATATAGCAACTATTGTATGCTAATGGATCTAGTTTTACAAACCTTCAGTCACAAAAAAAAGTTTTTGGAAAATCCTTTTTATTATTATTCTTTATTCTTCTGACACAAAAGTCTGCTTGCTAGTCTAATAAGAAATATTTTAGCAACTTCCCTCTTTTGCTGTAATGGATGCGAATTGATTCACAATGATTAATTGTTTCGTTCTTAAAAAAAGGGCGAGTAATTACAAATTGTCAGTCAATGAAATGCTCTGATTTAGAGATGCAGCCACAGCTGCTTCAAATCATGTCTGTCCTCTTAAAAGTTTTTTAGCTGAACAGGTGGGATCACCTAAGACACATAGGCGGTATCTGGCTAGGGATAAGGGTACCTATGGACCAATGCCTCGTAATATTCCGAAGGGTTTATTGGGAATGCCATTCAACACAACAGTAAGTCTATTCATAACTTCTGGTGAATACAGTGGTAATTTTAGTTTTTGAAATATTTTAAGCTTGCATTTTGCTTGGACAAAATAATGATTGTACTTGCAGGGCATAGATGGCCTTTATTGCGTTGGGGACAGCTGCTTTCCTGGACAGGGTGTTATAGCGGTAGCCTTTTCTGGAGTTATGTGTGCTCATCGAGTTGCAGCAGACATTGGTAAGCTAGTGAGCTTTTTCCAATTTTACACTTTAGTAATATAGGCCACAATGATTTTGAGGTTATTCTCCAAAACATGGTTTAAATCATGCTAGAAGTACAAAATATGAGCCTACCTTGGCAAAGAATTGAGCATGAATTTCATTGTTAAAATCTATCGTTAAACCTTCCCAAATTCCTTCCTGACAAACTTATGTCAAAAGAGCAACTTTCCTTAGGTGCATGGAATGGAAAAATGATAAAAGAAGTATGGTATTTAATGGGGTTTCTCCAGAGTCAAATTATTTGGGTGGTTTTTGCTTCATTCTTTAGTATTTGTCTTTATCTGAATGATAGGACTTGAGAGAAAGTCTCCTGTTTTGGATGCTGCTCATCTACGTATGCTCGGATGGTTGAGGACATTGGCATGAGATTTATTATGGTAGAAAGGAAAATGTAACTGGATCAGTGATATTTTTGCCTGAAAAGCAGAGTATAATTTGTAGTTCAGTGAAATGGAATGAAAGATTTGAAATAAAATCATCTTTAGTAACTCTTATTCCTTGGACTGCACTCAGCGCCTTTATGTACAGTACTACTGTATAGTGGTCTTCAATATTGTTTTCTAATTTTTAGTTCTTTTTCGGTTTCCCCAGTTCTGCATTCTGCTTTCTTTGATATTTCTACTGAATTTGTCATGTAATGTAAATGCGAATCAAAAGAAAAGATTATTCCAATATAAAACCTTGCATTCTGCTTTTTGTCTTTCTCACATGTCAATTGTGTTTCTAATTACTACTCTCGTCTTTGATATATGAATCTGTGTTAGTGCACCCTGGCAATTCCCTTATAAAAGTGATCCAGTAATTCGATCAAATACCATAAGCCACTAGTTTGTCTTCTCTTAGACAATATGGAAATTCATTGAGAGACTGAAAATATTCAAGATTCATGATCAGGTTGATTGAAAAATGCTACACTACTGCAGTTTCTGTAGAAAAATGCCAACTTGCGATCATGACAAAGTATAGAAAATAGCTTTGATGTAATGCTCAGACACCGATTCCTCTTGCAAAGTTTGTGATATGGTCCTTTGAGTGTTGAATAGACATGAAAGAAGCAACGTAATAACTATGAGACTATGATGTTTTAATACGTAATATGTTAGCAAAGCAATTATGATGTTCATGTAAATAAGCAGTTGGTTATAACAGGCGGAGCATCAGCGCTGTTAATTATGGTTGTTGTGCAACGAATATTATTCCTCTACTCGTTGTTTGAGATACTTTTATGGTAGCGTTATTGGCACTTGGATCTAATTTTCTTCTCAGCACACCAAACCGCGAGGATGGCGGACGATATTAGAGACAATCACATCCATAGAATAAAGGAATCCTTTCCTTGCAGAACCAGATGAAGGAAATGCACAAAGAAATGCATGGAACTCATATCAAAGTACAAGAAACTCAAGTGAAATAGAGTATGGAGATGAGTGAAATGAGGGAGATGTTTCAATAATATATATTCTCACATAAGCCCCAATACCAACAACAAACTCCTACTGCTACAGAGGAAGACAAAGGATGAAACAATTTCTCCAGAATTACAACCTCATATAGCTTCCACACGCTTTGTAAGTTGAGATTTCCTACTTTAGATGAGGTAGAGTGCATAATTGGATGTACCAAGTTGAGTGGTTCTTCTTGGTGTATCGAACTCCCCCAGAAACAAAATTTTAAGTGCAGCAGTGCACGTGGAAAGTGTTGCAGTAGAATGGCCTAATTATTCTCAAGGCGTAAATTGACTACTTGGGAGTTTCCATACATAAAAACAATAATTTCAAAGGTTTGGAGACGCTGCGTCGGATGATTAAACGAGTGAATTCAAAGATGGGAACTAATAAGAGAATTCAATAAAAATACAAAATCTAAGAAGTCTAAAAGTATGTAACCTTATTCTTAATTAAAAATAAATGATTTATTATGCCTTATTTAAATAATGACAATGCATACAACTTTGAAAATGCTTAACTAGCTTGAGAGGACATCATAATTGTAGTAAGGTTAAATAGATAGATTATTGGGCGAGGAAGATACAATTACCTTGCCTTAGGCTTTGTAAGGACTAGAAAGGAATTAATTTCACTATTGATACTTTGGTATTATCATAAGAGGATAATTGTGTATCGTTTAAGTGTTCAGTTACTCTTCCCGTCTTACATTAGATGAGGCATCGTGTAAATTTGATAAGCAAACCATTATATTCACTACAAGAAAAATGTGCTTTTGCGACGGTCTTTACTGACGGAAAATGCAGACTTTCCGTCAGTATGTAAGATTAGCAACGGACATTACCGATGGACAAAAGCGTAGTAGAAACGACCGTAGCTAATAAATACCGATGGAAAATAATTTATCGTTGGTAAATTTACCGACGGAATATTTTTTACCGTCGGTATATTTACAAACAGAAAATTATTTTTCATCGATATATTTACCAACGGTTGGAATACTTCCGTCGGTGAATTGTTACAAAATTACCGACGGTTATTCCGTCTGTAATTACCGACGATAAGTTGTTGGTTATTCCGTCTGTGATTACCGACGGTATTCTCTCTGTCTGTGATTACCGATGGCATGTGGTTGGATACTCCGTCTGTGATTACCAACGGTTTACAACTTTCCGTAGGTAATTTGTGCAAACCATGTGGGAAATTGTTCCAAATGTACCGATGGAAGTTGTTGTTCCGTTTGTGATTACCGACGGTAATGTTTATTCCGTCTGTAAATGTTTTAGTTTTAGCGATGAATTTTCATATGTCCATTGGTAAATGAATTAGAATTTTTTTTTAAAATATACTGTCAATACCGTCAATAAATTTTATTTTGCATAATTAAAACAGCTATTAATATAATAGTATAAATTTAATTTTTTAAACATTAATTTGATTGATGATATAAAGTTGAAAATATCTTAATTGATAATAAAAATATTGAATTGTACACAATAAGTTTTCGTATCTCTAATAAAATGATCAAAAGTACACTATTAATTTGGAGATGGCAGATGCTTTGATTGATGCGATGAGGTGCTATCTCTACCTTTCAACTCATCCATCTCATTACAGAGGTGAGCTATGTACTCTATTGACTGTTGCAACTGAGTTGCTAGCATCTTTACTGTACTCTCAAGTTGAGCGACTCTCTCATTGGATGCTGACCGCCTATTAGATGCAGCTGTACTGGACGTGGAGGATTGCGAATAAAATATATTTGCAAATAAACCTAAGTCGAATATCCTTCCTCGAAGGTCCCTACCACCCACTGCATGAAGATAGGCTTGAGTTTCATCAACATCTTCAGATTGCTGAGATTGTCGTTGAATGCTTTCTTGAATATGGTCCCATCAGAAGGCAATATTTATATTAGTAGGTGATAATTATTAAGCATTAATATTAAGCCATAAATTTCACATACATTGAGTTCTCTAAAACGGTTGTTGACGAATGTCACATCGTCATGCTTCTTAGTGTGAGTGTGCAAAAAGAGTTGACGGGGTGTAGGCCTCATGCGCATAGTCTTTTCCTGCATAAGAATAAAATATTATAAGTGAATTAGAATTTATAAAAATTTCGGCAGAGTTTCCTCTAATTTTATGAAATCTATCCCTTATTGAACAAAGAACAAAACTAAAAAACACAGCCATATATGACACCAGACATTTATAACATTATCATTCTCAACAAGAAACACATATTTTTATTCCAAAATTCACACATAAAATTCAATAGAAATACAGCAAAGTAAAGAAATGACAATATAAATTTAAAGTGTAGATACTTACGAGTCTCTCTGCATGCTCTTGGTGGATAATAGATCCTCCCTTATGTACGGAAAGACTCTCTCCTCCCGAACCTCCAAGTCTGTTGGCCAAATTTCGCTCTAAAAGAGACATTGCCTTAGGTGATGTCCAATACTGCTGCCAATGACTCCATATTTCTTCAAAAATGTAAGGCTGTCGTGCACTCGTCCTGTGTATCGCAGCAATAAAGTCGCGATAACGTGTACGTGCTCGTCTTTCCTATACTCTATAGACGACAACGTCTAATTAAGAATCCCAAAAAAATCCTTTCTGAAACAAAAGGAAAAGCATTCAATTAATACTTATGATGTAATGATATTTATTTAATAAAAGTACAAAACTGTTAATTAAAAAAGAAAATAATAATTTTTGTTGTACCTCAAACTCGTGATAGTACAATTCTCTTGTCGCCTGAGAGATATTCTTCTATACAAAGCCCTCAATATCAATCTTCTCCTTGAATTTTTATGTCATGTTTCTTGAACACGATCCAAATGGAATAACCTAATATAAGGTTGAAAAATTTTATACCGTTTTGAAAATTGAAACTTATAACTTAATTATAAACATATAGTGTTTAATATATTTTTACTTACATATTATTGACAATTGTAATGTAAGTTTTTCCATTAGGTCCCTTTGCTCCAAGCCAGTAACCGCTTTCTTCATCATCATTGTTTACCCCTGATACCTTTGTTGGTATAGGGGTAGTAAATGATGTAGGGGTCATGGATGGTGCAGCAACAGCTACGGAAGGTACCTTATTTGCAAGTGTAGTAGTTGGAGGGGAAGGAGGAGATTCAGTTGCAGCTGCTACAACATAAGATGCTTCACCTGTACAATAAGTACTTCCGAATCGTAGTCTCCATCTTGGTCGCGAAATATCCTGTCTTCTCTTTGGTGCCATATTTCAACCTGAAATTAATATTAAGCTTTAGCTCTTCGAAGTTATGACAAGTAATCTCAGTGCAACAATGAGAATATACTACAAACATCATACAAAGTCGCGACCTTCTTATGTCAGATTCAAGGATGAGAAAAATGAGAACGAAATTAAAAGAGTTAAAATAAATGCTATGT
The DNA here is from genome assembly GCA_027563885.1 of Erythroxylum longipes. NCBI lineage: Eukaryota > Viridiplantae > Streptophyta > Magnoliopsida > Malpighiales > Erythroxylaceae > Erythroxylum > Erythroxylum longipes. The sequence goes on along the minus strand of JAOQMS010000005.1, from coordinate 38,934,387 downwards.
TTAGTCAAGATGGAAATAGATAAAAAAAGAGGGTAAGCAATAAAATTTGGGAGGCTGCAGAAGTGTAATATGCCACAAGAGAATCAGGGCTCATGTATCAAGTAAAGGAAATAATTGATAACTTGAATATAATATTCAATTACAAACACAAATTAATCGTTATCATCACTTAATTATAAATCAAAATCATCTTCTTTTTCTAAATAATTTTAATGAAATTTAGGCTCTTCTTTAGATCTCTAGCCCTCCTCATCCTTTCCAGATAAAATTTCAACATATGCATTACATGGATCGTTCAAAGGTTCATTATCTTCATATAGGAAAGATGGATTTATTTTATAACCATCTTCTTGAAACGCTTCACTTTCAATTCTTTGTTCTACTTTTCCATGTGATTCAAAAACACCTCGAGGTTTAACTTTGGAAACAGCAAACCAATATGACTTATCTTGTTGTAAGCTAGGAAAAGGGACATAATACACCTAGATCCCTTGCATTGCCAACACAAAAGGTTCAAATTGTCAAAATCTTCTTCGCTTGTTAATTTCAACTAGTTGTATCAGTTGTGCACTTTTATACCAACATTTGGAGTTGAATCAAACCACTCACACTTAAATATCATACTTCACTTTATTGGCAATGCAGGGTACTCAATTTCAAGTATCTCAATAATTTTTCTATAATAATCTATCAATTCTCCTTGTATGCAAACTCCACTATTTATTGTTGCCATGTTATGATCATGATATTCTGTATGATATTTGTATCCATTAACGAATACACCGGATATAATTTAACAGTTGACAAAGGTCCCTTCGCAAGATCACATATGAACTTGTTCTCACTTGAATTTTCTAAGGCCTATAGAAAAGAAAATACCAAATTAAAACTGTGATCTTGTGGTTAGAACACTTAGATCTTATAATTCAATCATTTTAAAGTATGTAAGTGAAAACTTACATACTCCTCGAACCATCGAGGAAAGTGTCTTCCAGCTTCTTTATTGATATCATCCTGTGTTTTGTCAGGCATGAGCTCGCGTAACAATTCCTCTTATAATCTAAAAACATTATTATGCATGTTCAATTATGAATAATACTAAAATTCAAATGACAAATAATCTATTTCAACTTACTGCATGAAAAGCTGAACCAGTTCAATAAAATATAACCATGGGCAACCTCAATTTCTTCCTCTGTTAACATTCTTCTCGTTGAAGGTCCATATGTTCGTCCAGGATATGTGAAAATGGATAAATTATCATCAGCATAGTAGTTCCTCCCCTATCGTCATTACGAGGAACTTTTCTTTCTCTTGTGTGAACATGCGGTTCAAAGTAATGTGAACAAAATTTACTAGCTTCCTCCACTAAATTAGCATTACATATCGAACCTTCAACTCTAGCCTTATTTTTTGCATTTTTCTTCAAGTGATGCAAATACCTGTATGATCGAATAGGGTTATACAATTTTAGTTATGAAAATATGATATGACATCAATTACAATAATTTGTGTTAAATTACGTACCTCTCAAATGGATACATCTAACGATATTGCACTAGACCGGTTAGTTTAGCCTCGTGTGCTAAATGAACAGGTAGATGCTCCATACAGTCAAAGAAACTTGGAAGAAATATCCCTTCTAACTTGCACAAAATTATTGGAATTTTCCTTTCTAGTTTTTCCATTTCAGCTAACTTAATTTCAAATGATGTTAAACTTTTGAAAAACAAACTTAATTCAGTTATTACTTCCCAAACCTTATTCAGTAACAACTCTCGGAATGCAATTGGAATTAGCTTTTGCATAAACACATGACAATCATGACTTTTCATCCCAAATAATTTGTACTTCCTCATGTCCACACACCTTGCCAAGTTTGAGACATAACCATTAGGAAACTTTAGATTTTTCAACCATTCACACAATATTTCCTTCTAATTTTTGTCTAAAGTGTAACATGCTTTTGGATATTTACCAGTGCGAAGATATTTATGTAACTCATTCCTTCTAAAAAAAATTCAAATCAGCTCGTGATTTTGCATTGTCTTTTGTCCGTTCTTTAATGTTCATAATGGTATTGAACAAATTGTCAAAAATATTTTTTTCAATATGCATCACATTTAGATTATGACATATCAAATTAGTTTTCCAATAAGGCAAATCCTAAAAGATGCTTCGTTTTCTCCAGCCAAAGTTTCTGCTAATGCTTGTATTAATTTAATCAGCGTTAAATTTTATTACTTTCAACAAGCCTAATCCTCAATCTCCTGCAATATCTCTTCACTAGCTTTCTGAAGGGGAGGAGGTGGTTTTACCATCCTATTCTTATTGAGCTTTTTTTTATTGCACCTAAATGGATGATCTAGAGGAACAAATTTTTTGTGGTTGTCAAACCAACATATTTTGCCCCCGTTTGTAAGATAAAATGCATTTGAATCATCGCCACAATAAGGACAAGCCAATTTTCCTACTGTGCTCTATCCAGACAACATGGCATATGTCGGAAAATCACTAATTGTCCACATCAAAGATGCTCTCAACACAAAATTTTTTTCAAAGACACATCATATGTCTCAACTCCATATTCCCAAAGATGCTGCAATTCAGATATCAGTGGTTGTAAGAATACATCAATTTTATGCTTCAGATTTGTAGGCCCTTGTACAATCACTATCAAGAACATATATGCCTCTTTCATACACATCCATAAAGGCAAATTATAAGGAGTAATTATGACTGGCCATGATGAATATTGATGGTCAGATTGACCAAAAGGTTGGAATCCATCCGTCGATAATCCCAACCTAACATTTCGACTTTCAGTTGCAAACTCATAATGGGTGTCATTGAAATATTTCCATTGTAATGCATCTGATAGATGACTCATTATTCCATCTTCCTGTTGGTATTCATTATGTCATCTCATGTGAGACGAAGTAACATCAGAAGCATATAGTCTTTGAAGTCTCGGAGTTAGTGGGAAATAATACATCTGCTTCCACGGTACTAACTTTCCTTTCATAGAACGCTTTCTAGGCTTGAACCTAGATTGTCCACAAAATCTGTACTCTTGTAATTCCAAATCATCACCCCAATAAAACAATCAGTCCTTTCAACAGGCCAGTCAAGACCCTTAATAAGTTTCCTCATATTGTAAAAACAATCAAACAAGGTAATGATTCATTATACCATCCAAGAATTTTATCAAAACTACGATCAAAAATATGCCCTTCAGACTTTATGTTCAAGATACGAGCAATTGATGACAATTGAGTCATTGTCTCACAATTTGGCCATAGTTCTTTATCAGTTAAGTGTAGTAAGTCAAAAAACTGTTTCGATTGTGGGTTCAATTCTTCACCAAGATTTTCTATATTTTCTTGAAAGGTATAACCGGCTGCATTATAAACCATTTGCATGTAATTATTTTCATATGCATCCACATTATTTGATCTAAATCCAATCCCCCCTTCAAACTCATTTAAGCTCATTGACGATTGTGCTTCGTTAGACCTTGAGGTGCTACTAATCAACAGTTTCCCATGTCATATCCACTCAAAATAATTTCGGACAAACCCTCTTCTCAACAAATGTCCATTCACTTCATCAATAGGAAGGAAACGAATGTGCTTGCACTTTTTACATGGATATCTGATCTTTGGCCCATCCATATATGCAGGTTGAGAACATGCATAATGAATAAAAGCTTCAACTCCTTCAACAAACTCAAGATTAATAAAACCATCGCATAATAATCATCTATACATCCAAGATCTATCAACATGACTCATTTATACAAAACTGTTTATTTAAAATAGTGATTCCATTGTTAGTATCCTTTATGTTCTCCAAAATTTACGGAACATCTGAACTTTACACAAAATCCCCTAAGTATTAACCAATTGAATTAATCATCTACAATTGATTTCAAAACTATGGTACGTGACATTGTTTACACCTGTGAATCAAGAAAACAAGTTCTCGCTGTGACTCCTAGGCTCGAGGAATTTTTCACCGACAAGCCTCACGGGAGCAACATCACGAGTTTCCAACCTATATACTGTCTTAGGGGTTTATTATGGAAAGCAATTTTCTTGTCTATGAAATGTATTAATTCCTTATGTGAATACTATGTTTGCATTAATCAAATCGAAGTTGAAGTATTAACCGATCAAATTAATCATCTACAATTGATTTCAAAACTATGGTACGTGGTATTGTTTATACCTATAAATCAAGAAAACAAATTCTCACTCTGACTCCTAGGATTATGGAATTTTTCACCGATAAACCTCATGGGAGCTGCATCACGGGTTTCTAGCCTATAAACCGTCCTGAGGGTTTATTATAGAAAGCAATTGTCTTGTCTATAAAACGTTTTTATTCCTTATGTTAATAAGTTTGCATTAATCAAATCGAAGTTGATTAATGCAAACCGATTGAACTATAACATCTCAAACTAATTCAACATACGGTAAATACTTAGACTATTAAAGAAAAACATAAAAACTCATCAATGATTAGAAGAATATTCTAAACAACAACACAAAATGAAGACCTCCTTTGCATTCACACAAAATCCAAAGATATCATAATCATATTATTAAAGCAATACATATAGTAAATATTAGTTAGACGACTAACCTGCATGGATGGACAACTTTAGACTATAACGAAGAAAGATGAGCGACGCTCTCTAACATAATATAAGGCTTGCGAAAAAGAATATCAAATATTTAATATAAGATTGAGAAATTAAAATGTGATATGCATTACATGATAGAATTTAAAAATGTGGTTCTTGTCAACAATAATGACAATATTTTGATGTAAGTAAATAAGGCATCAAATAGGGAAATTAATAAACTCAAATATTCATTATCTAAATTCATTATAGGTGGTGAAATTTTGAATAACATGCTTAGAGCCTAAAAGAATTCTAGTTTCTAATGTAGTACAGTAATCCTAATATCTACTTCTAATTAGAAATATTGGATACATTATAGTTCACTATAAGTTCCCAAAATAGAAAATACAAATAAAGAAAACAAAAAAGTAGAGGGAGGGGTCAAACTTTCTTGTAATATTGAATTTATAAAAATAATTCAAATAAATATAATTAAATGTAAAATGAAATGGAATGTGAAAAACAACAATTCTAAAAAAATAATTCAAAATTTTGATAAAATATGAAATAATTCATAATTCATAATTTTGAATTATTTTCATTATTTTACAATAAATTATTATATTTAGATAATTATTATATATAGAAATAATTCGAATATAATAAAAATAATTGGAATATAATAAATATATATAAACTAAAATGGATAAGATATAAACAAAAAAGTTAAATTAAATAAACTATAACTATAAATTAAGTATTTTAATTATATAAATCAAAATTATATAAATAAACTAATTATAAGTAAACTAATTATATAAATCTCTTTTAGGAATCCATTTATATCTTCTTTCAACTAAGTGAAGAGGAATATCCTTACAATAATCTTTGTTTAAATAAAAAGTAACTCTTATACAATCTTTCTTGAAGATTATGAGTACCCTAAATCCTTCCTAGATTGATTAACTATAAGAGATACAATGCCAAATTTTCTTTGCAACTTGAATAAAATGTGCTTGTTCACTTTAATGCTCAATGGTTCATAATCACTTCATAATGAATGAATGATTACTTGTGAATACTTTAGAACTATTATAAAAGTGTTATTGTAACTTCAGAATATCATAAAGATGTTCAAAACCTAAATGCTTAGGTATTTATAATAATAAAAAATTCAAAATATCATTAGACACAAAATCTACTCATAAAGTGAATTGATTGATCACACCCAATATTTCCCAACATGCATCCAAAAGGGGAGGATGAGTATTCATAAAAGTTGAATGAGCATTGTCAATATCTGAATGTAATTGTATTTTCAAATTAACATAAAACAAGTTCATGTATTATCTGAACATGGAAGTCTCTATCTAAGCGACATTTAATCGAACAACTCATAGGCAATATGTATTATCTCTAACTAATCACAAAACAAATGCATTTTTTCATTATTTACCAACAACAATACAAGTAAACAACAAATAAACCAACAATGACACAAAAAAATGCATACACCAACAATCATCACACAAAAACCAACCACCCAACACCCACAGTATACATATATATAACCATATAAGAGCTTCATTTTTTGGAGACAAAATAAACCCAATAGAGAGCTTACCTAAAAAT
>JAOQMS010000005.1:38914792-38928025 GCA_027563885.1 Erythroxylum longipes | reverse complement strand
ATATTCAATAGAATATGAGGTTCTAACCTCATATTCTATTGAATATAGTGATGTAAGATCAATGGCCTCATTATTTGAACTACTATTATCATCTATGCTACCATCATAATTTAAAAGGGTAAAGGAAGATTTGAAGCTTAAAAAAGAACACAAACTTTTTTAGCGCCTTAACACTAAATCATCTCAAGTAAGCAAGCTGAAAAATAAATCCAAGGATGAGCTGAAGAGTGGAAATTGACATAAAAAGGTAGGTGGTATTTTCTTTATCAACAATTATAAAAAATGATAAAGTGAACCATCTTCACATCATGCACCTTATATAAAGGGATGGATAATTGAGATTGACTTAAGTCAACAATTAAGATTAAATGATAATTTATCCCCTATAGTTAGTTGAAGTTTCTATATATTATGAGGGATAAATGTATTTCATAGGAAATTTTACCTAGGAATAATCCTAATGAATCTTCTAAAGGAAGATGAAGATTCTTCTTAAGTCATCAATGTGTCTTATGAAGGCTTGAGTGTTAAACATAAGATGGATATCTAAAGGTTTATGTTTCTTTTTTGCTTGTCTTTAGCATAATTATATTGGTTTATAAATTAATACTTAAGGAACAATTTTAGATTATTTTGGCCTAACCATTACAGACATATGGTAATATGGTTGAATGATTAAGAGATGATCCTTGAGGAATCCAAATGTTATCCTGATTAAGTTCAATAGACTTGAATACTAAAAAGTTTTATTCTTGGTCAAAGTTTAGAGAAGAAACTTAGGGGCAAATGATATTCCTAATGAGTGTATATATAGGACTGACCAATTTGGCACGACTCGTCATCCTTCTTTAGGATTATGGGCCTTAAGTTTACATAAAATGCGTAATTATTTGAAAAGGGTAAGTTTAGTCGATATATATTTATTTATATAAAGAGGTAGAGTCTTAATCAAAGTCTAATCAAGTTTAATTAAGATATAATTCATCCACATAATCTAGGTTATAAAAGAGGAGGAAGAGTTACCTAGTTTTCATTTTAAAATAGAGATGGAAATTATCATTCTACCCTAAGAAAAGGATGTAGTAGAGGAGGAATAAGGCTATATTAGAAAAGATATGACAAGTCTTAAGTATAATGCTATACTTATTATGAATTTAAGCATTATTCTTAAGAATTCAAAATGATGCTAATTATGATGTAAAGACTAATCTTTCTCATAAAGCAAAAAATAAAAATAATAATGAGATGGAATCCACTCTTTAATGGCTTATAAAGACTTACAACAAGGGGAGAAGATCGTATGATAACTTAATACTATAGCTAATAATCATATATATGGCAATAAAGACTTGTGCATAGAGCTTGATGAGAAAGTTAGTGACAGTATTACTTTCAATGATTCCTATAAAATTCATGTATGGGGAAAAGGTAATATATTAATACGGTTAAAGAACGGAAGTTAACAATTTCTTTAAAATATTTATTATACTCCATATACGAAGAGTAATATATTGAGTATGGATTAACTATTATAAAAAGCTTATATTTCTTAACTATTATAAAAAGCTTATATTTCTTTTCACAAAAGGTTGTAGCTTATTCTTGAAGGATGTTACATGAAATTTGATTGCTAGAGTACATGTGGAAAATAATCACTTATTTTTGTTGACCATATAAATAGACGTTGCTAATGTATGTCAACAGGTTATAAAGATCCTACATGCTATGATATTTGAGATTTAGTTTGGTGGACTAAAAAAAAGTTAAATAATAAGATGGTAAATGCATTGCCTCCAATTAATCAAACTAATCATTTAAGTAAAGATGTCTTTTTAGGAAGCAAACTCAAAAGAACTTTCTAATGGAGTCTTAATCAAGAATTTTAAGGCCACTATAGTTAATTCACACTAACTTATATAGGCCTATTTCTTTATGTTCTTTTGCTAAGAATAAGTATTTCTAATTTTGTTTGTTGATGACTTCAGTAGAAAATATAATGTACTTTGTTAAAAGAATAAAGGCTTTCAAATATTATCATAACTTTTAAACTTTTATCGAAATAGAAAGTGGATTTAAAATCTAAGTCTTGAGACAAATAGGAGAGGAGAGTTCACTTCCAAAGAGTTTTAATAGTTTTATGATTAACACATGATTCTTCAATTTTTAACTACTCCAATATCATCGTAATAAAATGATGTATTAAAGAGAAAAATCAAATGATTATGAATAAACAGAAAGCATGATAAAAACTAAGAAGATGTCAAAAAGAATTTTGGGCTCAAGTTGTTGATTGTTTATATACTTATTGAATATGCATGTGATGAGAGTTGTAACTAATAAGAGTCCCCTCAAAGCATGGAATGGGCAAAAGCTAACTATATCTCACTTGAAGATATTGGAAATTATTGTGTATGATCCTATTCTTGATGAGTCTGTATGAAGCTTGATAACAAGAGTAAGAAATGTTTATTTGTTGTCTATGATTATAAAATAAGGGGTGTAATCTTTACAATCCAGGTGATAAAAATGTGTTCATTAGTGGATAAGTGGACTTTGATGAGGAACCCATGTGGAATTGGCAGTTCAATGATAGAATTATGATTTTCTTCCTTTTTTAGAAAAAGAATATGGGATTGAAGAAGTTACCAATCTTATACCATCATCAACATATAGTGAAATTGGAGATTCTAAAGGAAGTACAAGTGAAAGGTCTCAATATACTAGGAGACTTGGTGATCTTTATCGAAAAACTGATAGAATTAATGATCTCATAATGTTTGATTTTTTTTAAATGATGAGCCAATTGAACTTAATAAAAAAATTGAGAATGAAAAATAGAGAGAAGATATGAATGAAGAATTAAGAGTAATTAAGAAGAATGACACTTAATAAGTAATAACTTTTCCTTATGGACATGTTATCATTAGTGTCAAATGGTATATAAGATAAAGAAAAATTTAAAAAGGAAGTTACAAAGATATAAAGTGAGTCTTGTTACAAAGGGATATGAATAGTGATAAGGGATTGATTATGAGGAAGTTTTTACTCCAGCAGCTTGCATTGAAATCATAGAGCTAAATATTTCTTTGGCAACTCAAAATAAGGAGAAGAATTTTTAAATGAATGTTAAATTAACCTTCCTCAATGGATATCTTAAAGAGAATGTTTATGTGCAACAGCCTAATGGATATATAGTGAAAGGATATGAAGACAAAATATTAAAATTAAAGAAAGTTCTTATGGTCTAAGATAAGTACCGATAGCTTAAAATTACAGAATTGACAAAGATTTCCAATAAATGACTTTAACAAGTGTCCTTATGAATATGCTCTCTACATAAAGGTCCATGATAATAGATTTTTTATTGTTAGCTTGCATATGGATGATCTAATTTTTACATGTAATAATCTAAAGATATTTGAAGAATTCAATAGAGTAATAAGCTATGAATTTAAGGTGATAGAATTAGGAATCATGTTATATTACCTTAGTATAAAAATGATGTAAATGGAGGATAATATTTTAATCTCCTAAAAAAGATATGCAAAAGAAATTTTAAAAAATTATATGAGTGGTTATAACCTAGCTAACCCTTTAGTGGAATGTAGCATAAAATTATTCAAATATGTTAAAGGCCAAATGATGGATCCAACACTATACCAGAGCTTAGTTAGAAATTTGTAATATTTAATTTATACAAAGCCTGATATATTATTTGGAGTTAAATTGGTTTGTCATTATATGTAGACTCCAATATCAACCTATTTGAATGTTATAAGAAGGATTTCACAATACATAAAGGTACTTTTGATTTTAGGTTATATTATTCTACCTATAATAATTTGAAACTTAGAGGTTTCAGTGATAGCAATTGAACTAGAGATATTAATGATCGAAGTACTACCACTAGCCTTATATTTTATTTAGGTAATACAAACTTTTATTTGGTTATCGAAGAAGTAATCGATTGTTATTATGTCAACTTGTAAAGCATCATATATAGTCATTGGTTCTTGTGTGATTCATGCATTTTGGATAAAGATCTTGATGAAAGAATTTCATTTTAAACAGGGAAGCCTACTAAAGTTTGTATTGATAACAAATTGGCCATTGGTCTTAGCAAAGAACTCCATATTTCATAAACATGGCAAGCATATAGATACTAGGTCTCATTTTGTTTGTGACTATGTTTCATATAAGTGATGCAACTTAATTATGTGAAGTCTTAAGACCATATTGTGAATATTTTCTACAAGGCTCTCAATTTTGATAATTTTAAGGCAATAAGAAGCTTTATTGGAGTAACTAAAAGTTATGTTTAAAGATAAAAATGAGGTTAATATTTGAAGATAAACATGACTTTAAGTTTAAATGTGCTTAAATTAAGTTAGGAATATAAATCTTATGTTAAGTATATTTAAATTTACATAAATTAAGTTAAGCAGATGAAGGGTTAAGGATTAGGTAAAAGGGGCAATTTGAACACTTGTATTTGCATTAAGAGTTAACTTAAAATCAAACATTTTGGAGCATTAAAAAAGAACCCTAATATTTTAAGAATATTTAATTTAGTCCCTAAAATGACGAGATCCTCACTCTATGTTAGGTTCCATCAATTTTGTGTAATTTGAAAATATTTCATTATTTATTTATATACCCTCTTATCAACTTTGCCTTCTTGCCGAAAATTGCTTGTGTTTCCTAAACCCTTAATTTTCCAAACACAATCATAGCACACTCAAAAACCCATTTAAAAGACCATGTTCTCAACTTTCAATTATCAACTTCTTGGATGCATTAAGATGAGAACTAGGAAAAGAATAGTACAATATTACAAGAATGCAAAAGAAAGATGGTGGTGAATTATATTATAGCTAAAGATTCTTTTATGATCTATACTTATAGCTTCCACTTCTTACAAAAGCAAATTTACATCTACAACTCGTATACATTGTCAAATTCTTTATTCTTTTTTATATTTTCCTTTCTATTTCTTTTTAACTTATACTTCTGCATAAGAAGATATTAGAGATCACATTAGGAATAATATAGCAATGAATATAGTTTTTATATGGATTGATACTCAAAGAGCAAGCGATTCCAGATCAACTTACATGGCAATAATTGTATGTGGAATAGAAATGAGCCAATACTAGCTCTTTTGTATACTTGTATGGATATGCACTCATGTCTGATTGCAATTTATCAATAAAGTAATGTGTCCTTTAAAAAAATCCAAGGCATACTCAGTCGTGAGAAGCAACATAGACATATTTGATAATAGAATATTGAGTGGATAACTAGTTAACTAACAATTACATAACTAAAAAATACCATAAAGTTTATGCATTTAGGAAATAGCCCATTCAAAGGACTTTAATCCTCTTTTCATCCTTGGGCTTATATGTATGTTTGGAAGACAAAAGGATTTAGGAAAATAAGGGTTTGAGAAACTAAAAATTATGAATAAGAAAGATAAATTTTGTAGGCCTTACTTACCAGTTGGGAAGTCTAACTAGCAAAGGAGTCCAAAAATAAATACTAAAATTTATATTTAAAAAATTTATAGAACCCTAATGGAGAGTTAGGGCCATCAATGTAAGGGACAAATTTAATATTTTTTAAATATTATTTTTTTAACATTTTGAAACATTTATATTTAAATTGAATTTTGATATAAATGTTAAAGTTCAAATATGTCATTAAGTTATGTCTCTTAAGATTCAATAGTTTAGTTCCTTTAATTATGTGTTAATCTATCTACATATTAAGAGTCTTAAAATTTCAAGAGTCTAAGCATAAGTCATTTGATTACTACCATATATATGTAGTCTTATAATATTATATAAATTTGGAATGATATTACAAGTATTGTTATTGTTATATAATAGAAGTGTTTTTTTGTTAAAATTCTCCTTCTCTTTGTAATTTCTTTTGGAAAAACACTGGTTTCTTCTTCTTCTTCTTTATCCAACATATAAAGCTAAACTATTTTGCTTGGTAATTTAGTGTACAATCAAATTATTTCTAAAAATTAAGGGTAGATGAGAGGGTGATTCCACTTTTTAAGACTTAATCACCAAAATTAAAAGGGAACACTCAATTTTTACACTTATAAATTAAAGGAAAATCTCTTAAGGTGAAAGGGGTTGTTAATGGTAAGTTACTCCCCTAAATTGAATACTAAACTCATATCACTTATGCATGATATTTTTTAATAGAAATAGCAATTATAACTTCATCTAATCCTAGTCAGCTTTAGATTTAGAAGGCTAACTGAAAATAGCTCAAACCCTCTCTCCTTAACTACATCAAATATAACTAAATTTGCCAATGAAATAAATATGAGAAATATGGTAATTTACAATCTACTTCAACCACTATCAATTCTTTAGCTAAGTTAAGTTAGTTTAAGCTTAAACTTCATTGAAGGGCTTAATTATAATAGTTATTCAGTATTATGATAAAGGTGTATCATTTTAGTAAAGATGCTCATTTTATCACACTATTCATACATCTTCAACTCAAGAGGAGGCAAATGCATACATAACTCATATTTTTAAATTATATGTTATATAGTCAGAGACTATAGTCAACGATATAGATCATGTTTTCCAAAACATTTATGGCAAGGATTCTTAGAACTGCAATATGTGGCACTGCTTTTATTCTCAGTTTATCACCCCCAAACTAATGGGTAAACTGAAGTGCTCAATCACAAGTTAAAAACATATTTACTTTGCATGTTATCCTATCCTTATTCATGTACCTTGCATGGTAGGAAATTCCAAGGTGCTGGCGGTATATCATTCAATGTGGTGATTAAGTGTACTTGAAGCTCTAACCTTTAAGTAACTATCCAGATTAATTAAAAGATGGCTCATCGTTTTTTGTACTTATTCACAATGTTTTTCATATTTCTCAGTTAGAAAGACACATATCTTATCGTAGTACTGTCTCCTAAATCTATAGAGAAATTTCTTCCTTTCACTATCCTGGATCATAGGATTGTTAAAAAAATGTATATAATAAGGTTATGACACATCCCAAAAAAACTACTTGGGAGCTCCTTTTTGAGATGCGATAAAGGTTTATGTTAGTCAACCTTATGGAGGATAAGAAAATCTAAGAGGGGATGAATGATTAGTATATATTATCTCTTTTTCCTTATCATATTAGTATTTTGAATGAAAACAAGTGCTTAGGAGTTTCTTGTTATAGGCTTTGTTCTATTTTTAGCATAATTTTCCATTTAGAGTCATTGGATTACTTTTAGCGCCTTAAAACATAAAGGCACTTTATAGTTAGCTGAAAATGAGCCTTGAGTCGAAGGTAGCTTAATCATATGCATGACGGTGGCATGCGAAATCTCCAAGGTAACTTAGCAAGTTAGATCAAGCATGTTATGAGTTTTATTAAAGTTTCAGACCTTGTATGGACCAACTTGACTAAGAATAAGTTCTTGATGAACTAAGGACTTAGTGTATGATCAAATGAATGGACCATGGTTAATTGGACTTAATAGGGGTAAGCATTCGTCAGACTAGTGTGCTATTAAAGGATTTAGGCTTGGATGGCTCATCATCAATAGGCAGAGATCATGGAGAGATCTTGGATGATGTGGCAAATATGATCATAGTTGATAAACATGAACTTAAAAAGATAAAGATCTTGTGGGAGAATCATTTGAATATAGTGGATATCTTCATGGATATGGATGTATCATTCCTAGTTAGATGTAATATCTTATCTTGTTAGTTGTGATGTAGTTAAATCTTATTAGGTAAAGTCCTATTTGGATGAGGATGTCATCCTATTGGTTAGAGTGATATAATCTGATTATGATAATATATGGTCTAGTTAGTTTAGTTTAGTTAGGATTTTGAATTGTAACTTGGTCATCAAGTTAAAGGTGCCTATAAATAGCTCATTTTAACCTTGCTCCTCAGAAGATAGAGTGAGAGAGCATTCCTTTACGTATTTTGAGGGAAGTAATAAAAGTTAACATTTGTTATATCTCTTTTATGCTCTTATTGTTGTATTTATCAGTTTAGTGCTTTCTTAATAATTTTTACAAGCGTGTGAGACTTAAACACTGCGAGAATCGTGAGATGTTTGAGAACAAGTTAGTTGGCTGACACTTACATAGGGAAAGACTGAGTCATGCTTAAACAGACTTAAGCAAGATTGTCGTATAAAGGAGGAGATGCAACTTGCAGTATAAGTTTAATGTCTAAAAAGAACTTTGTAATAACTAGTATTGGAGCCACACTTTGATATGGTGGGAGGTAGCAATTTAATAAAAAATGTTGATAGAGTGGAGGTACTCATAAGGCTAATTCCTTAAGGAGAGGAAGATGTCATGTCTTACGATACTCTGTTTGAGTTATTGAAGGAGCAAATCCATCAATTCAAATAGCAAATTTGATGAGGGCATAAGAGGAGACTAGGTTCAAGATGATGATCCTAAGGTGTGCTATTGCAACACATGATATTAGGCGTAGTGAAAGCAACATTGTGAAGGTATATGAAACCAAATTTTCAAAGGTGTGCAAAACACAAAAGAGCTCAAAAACTTTTGGTAGGATATAGAGCAGTACTTTGTGACTGCTAAGGTACTTGATGCTGAAAAGGTCAATATGATGACCATATTTTTAGATGGAGATGCCAAGATTTGGTGGAGAACGAGGACCTCTATTGAAATTAGTGTGAGTAGAACTTTCATCAACCCATGAGAGAAAATGAAGGAGTTAAAGGATCAATTCCTTTCTATGAATACTTTTTAGCTCACGATAAAAAGTATTTATATAAAGGAATTGATCTGTTAAGAGAGTACGTCAAAAAATTTAGCTCTCTATTTTTGGATATTGATAATATGTCAGATATGGAAAAAATTTTTAAATTTTTGTCTAGGTTACAACCATGGGTGCAAATGGAGTTGTAGAGGCAAAATGTAAAGGATGTGGTTGGTGCAATCGTGACTGATGATGCCTCAGTGGATTTTTGAGTGACAAAGAAAACTAAGGCAGGCTCTTCTACCTCTTCCAAGGGTCAAGACCTAGCCTAATAGGAGAAAAGTGAGGGGAAAAAGAAGAAAGACTCTAAGAAAGAAGATTTCAAGGGAAAAGGCAAGAAAATAGTGGCTTCAAGGGTGAGGAGATGCCCTCCAAGAAGGGCAATCTTGCTTATCACCTATACAATGATCCACATTTTGAGAGAGAATGTTCGAGGAAGGAGAAGCTAAATGTCTTGATTGTCAAAGCAGAGGAAGAAGATTCAGAAGTGGCAATGAATCTGATCACCTTGTTGAATGTAGTTAAAGATTAATCCAATCCTTTTAACAAGTTGATGTGTGTGGGAATACAAGTCAATGGGAAGGAGGTAATTGTAATGTTGGATACGAGTACGAAACACTCTTTCATGACAGAAAAAGATGGTGTGTAAATTGGAGCTTAAGGTATCAATGACCCCGACAAAGATAAATACTCCTACGGGTAAGGCACTAGTGGTGGTAGGAGCTGCTTACAACATCCCAGTAAGCATGGGGATTTGGAATGCCAAGTTCAATTACATGTTCATATCACTTGAATATTTTGAGTTGATACTAGGAATCGAGTTCTTAAAGGTAGCAAGGGCAATGTTGTATCTAAGTTTGGTAGGTGAGATGATCACGAATGAACAAAAGTTCTTATATGTTAATTGTTATAGATCTGGTGGTGGAACGATGGATGATATAATGACAGTAGAATATGTATCGACCATGACCAAAAAGAAAGGATTGAAGAAGGGTATGGAGACCTATCTTGCTGCTATGTGGGAGATTGATAGGGATCACTTAGTGGAAATCCTTGATGTGATTGCAAGTTTGATGAGGGGGTTTGGGGAAGTGATGCTGAAAGAGCTGCCTAAGAGATTGCTCACAGGATTAAGTTAGTTTATAGAGTTGTCCCACCTGCACACTCCCCATAAAGGATGTCCTTATTCGAGTTGAGGGAGCTTTGAAAACAATTTGGTGAATTGTTATAGGCAAGGTTTGTCCAACCTTCCAAAGCCCCATATGATGCCTCGGTGTTATTCTAGAAGAAGCAAGATGGAACACTTTGGATGTGCCTAGACTATCGAACCTTGAATAAGGTAACAATAAAAAATAGGTATCATGTTCCCTTAGTTCAAGATTTGATGGACAGATTGTCAAACACTGCAGTTTTCACGAACCTAGATCTTCAAAGTGGGTATTTGCAAGTACAAATAACTGAAAGCGATGAGCAAAAGACAATGTGCATAACTCAATATACGAATTCTTAATTATACAATTTAGAATTTGGATTGAATAATGTCCCTTTAACATTTTTCAATCTAATAAATGATGTAACATTTTTCAATCTAATAAATGATGTATTGTATGACTTCCTTGATGAGCTCGTTATGCTATATCTCGATGACATTGTGGTATACAACAAAAATATGGTAGAATATGTTGAGCATTTGAGGGAAGTATTTGAACGACTGAGGCAACACAAGTTTTATATGAAGATAGAAAAGTGTGATTTTGTATAGTTGGAGATCAAATTCTTGGGTCACTTGATGAGTAAAGGTCATGTTAGGATGGATCTGAAGAAAGTGAGGTGATAATTAAGTGGCAGATTCTTATCATAATATAAGAGTTGTGGAGTTTTCTCAAATTAGCTAACTACTATAGGTGGTTTATAGTGGGGTACTCAAAGAAATCGGCATTATTGACGAACTTGTTGAAGAAAAAGCAAGAATGAAGTTGATTGGATGCATGTCAAAAGGCATTTGAGATACTTAAAGTCACTATCTCTACCGAACCTATATTGAAGCTACCTAAGCTTGATCTTCCATTTAAGGTATATACAGATGCATTGAACAAAGTCATTGGTGGAGTCCTAGTACATAAGGGTCATCTCGTGGGATTTAAGAGCCAAAAGCTCAACAGTATGAAGTAGCGAAGGAGATGCTTGAAACTATGTATTACCATGAGACATGATGAGTATATTTGTTGGAGACCTGGTTCGTTGTTCGTAATGACAATGTTACCAGCACATTTTTTTAGGACCCAAAAGAATTTTCCTGTGAAGCAAGCTCGATGGCAGGAGTTTCTTGCAATATAACTTTATATGGGATCATAAACTAAGGAGACATAATAACGTGACGAAAGCTTTGAGTCAGCAGGAGGTGTTCATGGCCTTATATGTCATTAGTAGGGTGGAGTTTAACCTATTGTAGCAAATCAAAGTTGCATCTCTATCAAACAACACATATTGTAAATTAATGTCACAATTTAAAGTAGGTATTATATGTAAGTTTTGGCTCGATGATGATGATCTTTTAATGACTAAGAGTAGTCAAATGTATGTGCCAAGTTTTAGTGACTTGCTGAAACAACTATTGAAGGAGACACATGACTCATAATGGGTTTATTACCCCAGAGTTCAAAAGATGATGGTGCTTCTAGCTCATTCTACTATTAACTGAATATGGAGAATGACATCGAGTTATATGTCAAGAAGTGCCTTGTGTGTCAGTTGGATAAGCTAGAGAGGAAGAAGAAAGTTGGTTTGTACAACCTTTATCCATTCCCAAAAGATCATGGATGTCAAATTTAATGAATTTTAATAGTGAAACTCTGAAGGTGGAAAACATGGTGATTGTAGATCGATTTTCCAAATATACAATCTTTGTGCCAACACCAGCATCTTGTCCCTCAAAAACTATAGCGGAGTTATTCTATAAGAACGTGGTGAAGTACTTCAAAGTCTTTGCAGACATTATGAGTGACTGAGACTCTAAATTTGTGGGCCAATTTTAGACATCCCTGTTTAACATGTTGGGTTGCAATTTAAAATTTTCAACAACAAATCACCCATAGATAAATGGTCAAATTGAGAGGATCAATGGTTTATTAGAAGAGTACTTAAGGCATTATGTAAGTGCAAATCAATGTAACTGGTTGAGTTTACTTAATAATTCTCAATTTTGCTATAACTTGTGCAGATTTTCTGCTATGAAGAAGAGTCATTTTGAGATAGTCTTAGGATAACAACCTCTCACTCCACTTGAGATTACACAATAAAGGACAAGTGGCAAGTGTCATACTATGTAGAAGTTTGCAATAGAGAAGTAAGAGTTATCAGATGAGGCAAGGGACAGTCTTTGAAAAGCTTCTCAACAGATGAAGAAGCAAGCAGACTTATAAAAAAGACCATTAGAGTTTGATGGACCGTTTGAAGTGCCAAGTAAAATGGGAAACAGGGAATATAAATTGAAGTTTCTTGAAAGATTGAAGGTATACCTTACTTTTTATGTTACTTTTCTCAAACCATACTATGAGGGTGCATCATATTTGAATAGGAGTTAGGTAAAAAGAGCTATACCATTTTTGAGAAAAAAATTCAAGGATCAAGTGAAGAGGATCTTAGATCATCGAATGATAGAGCAATATAAAAAGAATCAGAGGACTTCGATCACAAAAGCTACGTGGTAGAAAGACACTATCTTGTTGTAGTTTGATGATCAAATACCTACCTTCAAACTAGTTCAATGAGGGTATCGAATTCATCTGATAAGGGTGGTTTGTTAGCCCGTTAGCATAAAGACGCACTTCACAACTAAGTAGAAACGGGCCTTAGGTTGAAGGTTAGCTGGATCGCACACATAACAGTGGAATGCAGAAGCTCCAAGGTAATTTAGCAAGTTAGATCAAGCATGCTGCGAGTTTTGTTAAAGTTCCTATTAGACTAAGGACTTAGTGTATGCTCAAATGAATGGACCATAACTAATGGACTTAACATGGGTAAGCATTGAATTAAACCAGCATGTTATGAAAGGCTTTAGGTTTTGATGACTCATCACCAATGATTAAAGATCGTGAGGAGTCAGTTTTAAAAAATAAAGATCATGTAGGAGGATCATTTGAACATAGTAGAGATCTTCGTGGATATGGATGTATCATCCCTAGTTAGACATAATTTCTTATCTTGTTAGTTGTGATGTAGTTAAATCCTATTAGATAAGTCCTATTTTGATGAGGAAGTCATCCTATTGGTTAGTGCGATGTAATTTGATAAGGATAAAATGTGATTGAATTAATTCAGTTTAATTAGAATTCTGAATTGTAACTTGGCCGTTAAGTCAAAGGTGCCTATAAATAGCTTATTTAAGCCTTGCCCCTTAAAAGATAGATTGAGAGAGCATTCTTTTATATACTTTGAG
>JAOQMS010000005.1:38886796-38914692 GCA_027563885.1 Erythroxylum longipes | reverse complement strand
AGGTGCCTATAAATAGCTTATTTAAGCCTTGCCCCTTAAAAGATAGATTGAGAGAGCATTCTTTTATATACTTTGAGGAAAATGATAAAGGTTAACATTTGTTGTATCTCTTTCGTGCTTCTATTATTGTCTTTATAGTTTAGTGCTTTTTCAATAATCTTTGGAAGAGTACAACATTTGAGACAAGTTAGTTGGCTGACGATCCCATGGGAAAAGGCTGAATCTTGCTTAAATGAACCTAAATGAGATTGTCGTATAAAAAAGGAAGTGCAACTTGCGATATAAGTGTAATGTCTAAGAAGACCTTATGTGAATTGAACCTAACGTGATTTTCCTTCTCTTTTGATTTCCTTTGAAACCCTGAAGTTATCGTATCATATGATATCCTCGGAGATATGTAACTTTAACCCCCAATGGAGTTTCATCCCCCTCGAAGAAACGTAGGCGGTGTCCAGCAAGCATTGCCACCAAGGCAAAGAGCTTCTGACAAAATGTTGTTTTAGGTTAAGGGTCCTGTGCTTTAGACCTTTTGTGAAATACGAGGGTAATACCAAGTCAATAATTACAACGGAAAAGGTATAAATGAAATTCGCAGTTTCATCCACTTGAAAATAACATTTATAATGTTTCAGATTGTCTGAGGTCCTTCAAACTTTCTTGTTATTGATACGCCCAATTTCTCAAGACCACCGGGAAGAGGAGCTTCTAAAGATGTATCCATGTGTTGTATTACTTGAGTTCCAGCATTAGCCTTAATTGGTATTTAACAGATTAGATTATTATGATCCTTATGGAGACAATGTTCCGTGTGCAATAAGATTTCGGAAAACGCCAATTATGACACCATCGGAATGCATTAATTATAGCTTATGTCCTTCAAGTTTTGTGACAATGTATAATTCACCATCTAAGTGTTCGGACAATAAGGAGCCAAGGGCATCTCAGTTGAAACATTAAACTTATTAACCACTTGGAAACAGAACTTGTAAGTGATAGGAGTAAAGGAATAACATAAAGTGTTTATCAATTATGAACAGAATTAATTAAAAAGATGAAAACCTAATTGAATAATTAGTATGTTATACAGAAAGGTAAATACAGGCACCAAGGCCCAACTCCCACCCTCTCTAAAGCCTGCTTTAACTTTACACAGTATGCACTTTGATTTCTGCTAAAAACATGATGGTGTCTATTAGTTTTGTTGAGAAACATTGTAACTAACTGCTATAGTGTTGTTTTGCCATACAAGGATCAAAAATCAATGCATAAGGTCTTCACTGAATTCAGTGCTCAAGTTCGTTTGGCACCAGTCTCTGGTCCAGACCAGTGTTTTGCATCATAGCAACAAATTCGCTGTAGTCAATGTGGCCATCCTGAAATGGGTGCATAAAGATGTGGAAAGCTTTTCTACATCCAAGGCTAAATGAAAAGTAGATTGCAACACGTAATTAAGAAGCTTACATTATCCTGGTCTACTTCACGGATTATATCTTCTATGTGAACATCAACTAAGCCAAGCTGCTCACACGCCAATTGAAGTTCATCTTTAGTGATGTACCCACTCCCATCCTTGTCAAAGTAAGAGAAGGCTGCATATAGATGATCCTCCTTCTGGATCTTATTTAGATGGAGCATCGCTGCTATGAACTCACTATAGTCTATGGTGCCACTGTTGTCAATATCAGCCTGAGATTTTTCCACATATATAACGTCAGTGCATTATCAAAATAAGGACAAGGTAAATCACCAATGTGGTTAAACCCTGACGTTGTTTGGGCAAATATGTGCCTTAATGGCAAGTTGGCAACATCGTGATATCCTATATAGTCTGTGGCTTGATGATGGACCTCATAAGATAACCAGGGATTCAAAATCAAAAGCTCTGTGCTACATTTGCATTTTAGGTTGTGGATTAGTTTTTATAAAACTCCCTCAAGCAACATAAATCTCCTCTCGCCCCTTTGACATCCCCTAAAATTAGTCAAAACATTCAAGAATATTTTTGCCACTGCCCATATGTTGTACATCTATATCCAATGGCTTAGCCCTTGATGGCAAATTCATAAATTGGCAAAGAACGAGAGATCACATGCGGACAGGCGAAAATTAAAAAATATTAGAGCCAAACAATTCATGGAACTCAACTTCGGATTATAAATAGTGTTAAGTCCAATAATATTTACTTGCAAGAATTATCGGTTTGAGAACAAGATTTCAAGTTAAAATCTAAACGAAACTTTCAAGCGACCACTTACTGCTTGCATCAATCCAAGTATTTCAGATTCCTTGAGATTAGCTCCTACTCTCTCCAGACCATTCTTCAATTCCTCAAGAGTAATTTGTCCACTATTATCTTCATCTATCATCTTGAACATTTCTTTCAGACCTGCGATTTCCTCTTCAGATAGGCTTTCAGCAATGACCTGAAATACAAAACAAATTTCGGATAAGCAAGCAAGCAATGCTGATTTTCTCGAAAGACTTCAACGTAAACCCAAGACTGTTGACAACGTCATGAGAACCCCTTCATATCTTTCAAGAACCTTGGGATATACAAGTTATTTAGTATGATCCCTATCTAGAGGAAAAGGAAAACTATTTGACAAAAGTAAGTTATTGGAAAATTCTATTTTTTTGGAAGGCTTGACGATAAGTAGATAATATGTGCTTGAAATAATAGATGATTTCTTAAAAATTAATAGGCACCCTCGAAGGCACTTATAATCAACATCAACAATAAGTGATTTCCAAAGAGATGGTCATTTCTGAGATCTATATAGTCCTCACCAGAATGGCAATTTTCTTAAGCTTGTTCATTGCTGAAAATTGCTTCAGGCGAGTTAGAACAGCAGAATCAAGTGGTTTGTCAGGGGCAACGCCATCTACTTGGATCCACGGGTGGCCTGCAAGAATAGAAGTAGGGTGATGAACTGCTCTTCCTTGATGGCTGTTAGAGACTTATGATTCCAATATAGGACACATAAATACTGTTCTCCATATGGAATACTAACTCCAAAAAAAAAAAGGACAGATAATAATCATCTAAATCCCATTGATCGTTGAGAAATGAGGCAATTATGGTCCCCTGGTCGCCCGTAACCTAATTTGATGGTAGAAAGCAAAAAAAAAACATCCCTCAGATCGCACTAGATGAAACATCTTTTCATGTTTTTCTTTCACTTTGAAACTACGAAAGTCGACCTAAAAATATCCGAATAAAAATTTCAACACGTACTAAATTATGGAATCCCGTAGATAGCAGCAGACTAACTTTGTTTAGAAGATAACTGAAGTAGTTACATAGCTATAGCATACTTACGAAGAACTTCATGTGCTGTCAACCGCTTCTTAGGGTCCCTTACAAGCATTCTACGGACCAGATCTTTTGCACCTTCAGACACTTTGGGCCATGGTTCTGACATGAAGTCCAGTTCACCTTTTAAAACCTGCTCAAATATTCCTTGCTCCGTTTCTGACAATTATTAGTAAAGCTAGCTCATCAAGAAATAGTGAAGAAAAATGTTTGATGAGAATTGTTTAGTAATTATTAATAAAATAAATAAATTATCGTAATTATTAAAAATAATTATCAAATAATAATAGACATTTAGTTGAGTAACGTAGTAAATCATGGGTCTCACCGTCCCAGAATGGGGGTACTCCGCATAGTAAAATATATAATATAACCCCGGCACTCCAAACATCACACTCCGGACCGTAATCCTTCCGCAATACTTCTGGGGCTACGTAGTAGGGACTCCCAACTACATCAGTAAATACTTCACCTAAGAGCACAAATAATTAGTTAGGCAGATACAGAACGAAAATAATCGGACAAAAAAGCCAACAGATCACCTATTTCGTTATTTTGTGGTTAGCATCTATCTAATAAATAAATTAGATTTCTAAAAATTTAGATGAATGAATACTCATAAAATAGAATAACCGAAGTATGTAATCTGAAACCAATAAAAAATAAAAATCTTGGTTATTAAGAGTTAAGACTAAGGAATGTGTCTTTAATGATGCACCAACAAAAACATTTTTAACACTAGTATATAAATAAAAATATATATATATCATCTGTTTTTATTATTCTATTCTTATTATATTTTATAATGTCAATTTCTCTGATATATAGGACTTATAAAAATTAAATAGATAAATGGTTATAAAATAAGTCAGTAACAGAATAAAAATTACAGGTCATCTGAATCCGTAAACAAGCTACTTATCCGTGAGACATGCTACAAGGCTGCGCAGTGCACGTTATACATTCATCAAACACGACAAAAGCATGGTCAACGTTACAAAAATGAATTACAAATTAAAAAAATCTCAATTTCTTCCAATGACATGAAGCAATGATCAGTGACAGCTGACCTGAGTGAGGCAGAGAGAGACGTACGTACCGGGCCTGAAGAACACAGAAAGACCAAAGTCAATAGTCTTAAGAGCAGCTTCCTCAAGCTGACTAACAAACAGAAAATTCTCAGGCTTCAAGTCCCTGTGCATAACCCCCAATGAATGGCATGCCTCCACAACCCCAACTATCAACCTGGCAAGCTCCGCAGCTTTCCTCTCCGTGTAATGCCCTCTCTGAATGATCCTCTCAAACAGCTCCCCACCCCCACATAACTCCATCACCATATAAACCGCCACAGCGTCCTCGTAAGCGTCCACGATCCGAATCACATTCGGATGCCCCTCCAAGTGGTGCATTATCTGAATCTCCCTCCTCACATCTTCTACGTCCTCAGCCGTCGTCAGCTTCCTCTTTGCTATCGACTTGCACGCGAACTCTTTCCCTGTCTCCTTCTCTATGCACAAAAACGTCGTCCCAAATTGCCCTTGCCCTAACTTCTTCCCTAAACTGTATATCTCCTTCATGTTCCCTGTTTTTCTCCCCAAAACAGAATCAACTTGGAGTCTCGCGCTACTTGACAATTTCTTCATGTGCGTCGGCTTCTTCGTCCTTTCGCTGATCGACACGTCTCGCATCTCCGGCTTCATCGATTTTTCATGTTCCGTTGCTTTGACCGTATCTGTAGTCGTGTTTTGTACCGGATCTGATTGTTTCGATCCGCTGGGGCCGGTTTTGGAGTCGCCATCTTCGGTTTTCGGCGGCGGCAATCGGTTCCGGCAGACAGCAGCGGTCACCGACTTTAGGAAGCCATTATTCCGGACATTTGGACCTGTGCATGAGTTTCCCATTAAAATTGACGAAGCCTCAGGCGCTTATGCTTGATGTTTCTTCTTCTGTTCTAGCTTGAAATGTGCGATCAAAGTGGTGTAAATCGAGCATTTTCATTGATCCCGCGACCAATGAATGGAATCAGATCACCGAAGCCTTAGGTTGATGAATTCATAAACTACGTGAATCGAATCGGATGGATTATGAAATCATTAACCTGAAAAAACTCAAGCAAAAATTGCAGAAACCTTAAAAGTAATCAAGGAAACATATAAAGCCACTAAATGGATAAATATGCTGCATTGTTTCATTAATTCTTATGAGAAAATGGCTCCATAATATAACTAGTGATCAAAGAAAATATAAAAAATAAATGCAAGGCCATCTATTCATCATTCTGAGTTGGACATTAAAATCGGAATACAATAACCATCAGAAATTAAAAAAAGGAAATCAAATAATTTTCTAATAAGCAAATTGATCGACAATGAGTCGTTGATCTATGGCCAGTTGATAGGGTGTTTAATTGAGGATTAATTACACTGAAATTGAACTTTTTTTAAAATTTTAATCCTTGATATTTTTAAATTATTTTTGCACATATTCTTTTATTTATGTATCATTCATAATTTTTGACAAAATAATGATGTTTTAATTAATATTATAAATACCATACCAGTACGCAATACCAAGTTTAGTTCTAAAACAATACTTTGCATATACTGGTCAATATCGAGTAACTTTTTAAATTTATAATATATTTCTTGAATTTTCTTAAAATTGCAAAATAATCTCTCAATATATTTTGCTATATAATTTATAATTTTTACATCAACCTTGCCTCTAAAAATCATAATAATAAAATTTTAAAATAATAATAATATATTTATTTTTATTAATATTAATTTTATAATATTTCACATATAAATAATAAATAAAATTAGTATAAAAAGATCAATAAATCATCATACAAATTTAAAATTAAGAACAATACAAAATATTTTAAATATTATAATTCCATCATATAATAAATAATAATTGTATCAAAACATCAAATAAAAAGATTAATAAATATCCATAACTCTCTAACTATTACGATTTACATCAAGACTTTGTGTCAAGGAAACAACTAACTAAAAGTGAAACCTGAAACAAAAACATTTATAAGTATCTTTATATTGCATATATAGAATTTAACATATACATCAATCAAATACCCACTTAAATCACATTGATCTCAATTCTCATTTGGTACAAAATCCTTATTATTAAGACGAGCCTCATCATCATCATCATTCAAATTCATTGCACCAAATGACATGTCAATACTTTCTCATCCAAGATTATCTTCTAAGTCACTCTTATCTATCAAACTCGGTTTCTCATAAATTCAATCCGTCAAAAGATTGATATGATCAAGGTAAATTGGATCTACAAAACTATTTGTTCTATTAGGAGTCCTAGTAAACAATAAAATTGAATTATTAAAAAATTATAAGAAATTATATCCAACTTAATAACGGTAATAACATACCTTTCATAAAGCTTTAAATTGTATCCAACGAAGATCAAATCATTCAATCTTTTGTACTCCAATCTATTCCTTTTCTTGGAATCAATGAATTTAAATGTGCTTTAATTCTTTTCACACCCTATTGCACTTACATATCGACTTAAAATTTGAATTATAAACTTATGCAATTCTAGAACACAACTTTCAAATTGGTCCCGCCAAGCAACTATAAGACAATAGAAGTAGCATTATAAGTAAAATAAAGTGACGATTAATTTTCAACAAATTACAAAAGAGAAAAAAAAATATATGCCTGAATTAAGTTTGTCTCTTTGACGAATAGCAATTGACGTCCTAGAGTCACTAGAAGCTTCCTTATAAATCTCCATTTGTGGGCTTAGGAGATCTTGTATCATCTCATGGGCAACAATTATTGTAATCTTTATAGCATTCCCCTATTAAATTTAGCCCCTTTTTGTAAAACTTGATCTGAAATAGACATTAGGATTCAAAAATATCTCAGCTGCAAACAACAAAGGATAAAGTTGTCTTTTCTATCTTTCATTACTGATTGCAAAATAAGGTATATACAAAGAAGGCCTATTTTTCATTTTAGCCTTGATTGCTTCCTTCCCCCTCTCCATGACATTATTGTTGCCTTCTTATCACTATCAGCCAGATAAGTGCCCTCACTAAAGGTTCATAAACACGAATGATAGATTGACATTGAGACCAAATTCATTATCTTCATGTATAATTCTAGAAAGCTCCAATCCAACATTAAACCTAGCATGATGAGATGCAACCCACTTATCACTTGTAAACATTTATCTCAACTTTTTTCATTAGAATAAAATACTAAAGTGATAAGAAATTAGTTGCAAATCTTGAAATAATAGGACGACACAAATTTCTACTATTTATGAAATCCTTTTTTATTAAATTCAGGACTCATGAATGATTGTAGATGAACTTGGTCATATTTTTTGCTTTCTACACATTCTTATCAATAATAGGAAAATAAGTAACATCTCTTATATTTTATAATATCAAGTCAATACAATGTGCAGCACAAGGAATCCAATAGAAAGAATTATATCTACTTTGCAATCTTCTTCCAACTACTTTATAAGCAGAATCATTATAAGTAATGAAATGAACAATATTTTCTGGCCCAAATTCATTCACAACTTCATCAAATATCTGAAATAGAGTATCATCATTCCTAACAAGGTCAGATGCATTAATGAACTTCAAAAATATTATCCCTTTTGTAGAATAAACCAAAATATTAATAATAATTTCATATCTTCTATTTGTCCAACTATCTCACATGATTGAACATCTAAAAGTAGTCCATGTCATTCTTCTTTAATCTAAATAACTTTTTTATTTCATAAATAGAGCTACTCAGAAGTTTACCTCTATAGTCATCAATTAAAGGATTTTTGTATCCTGGACCATAAAAGGCAACCATCTACCATAAGCTGATAATAATAAGACTGTGCAACATTGAATGTTATATCTGAATCATACCACCATTAACCATTGTCATATCCACATTATGAACTACTTCTCTAGATTGTAAAGCACTACGGATTGAAGGCTAAGCTTTAGGAGTTGTTTGTGGTGTAAAAACTATATGCGTCTTCTTCTTTTCCTAACATCCAGTGTAACATTCCCCTCTTATTGTGTAGGAATACTACGACATTAAACATTTCCATTATAATCCTTACCACCAGCAAAAGAACTTCCACTATCAATTTAGTAATTCAATCTTTTTCTTTTATCTTTCTTATGCTGATACTCTTTAAACAAAGCCTTTATTTATCATTTCACATGATGTCTCACTTTTTTATAAGGCTCCACATCACCTTTGACCCTAGATAAATAGTTCTTTAATCTGTTACTTTCTCCACCTTTTAAATATTTGGTACAAAACAAATAAATGGTATGATTGTTCATTCCAGGAACTAATCCAGTATGAGTATTTGAACTTCCTTTCATTTATTTGAATGAAGACATATATCAAAATTAACTTAATAACTTCATATCAAAATAAAGTTGTGTAAAAAGAATTGAAAAAATAGATCAATAATAGTTTTTCATTAACTCATATTTCTTTCTAAACCTAAACATCAAATATATACATTGATTGCTACACTTTCACAACTATAACTCATTTTGTTTTATTACATAATTCAAACATAAGATCACAATTATAAACTATTTTGTATAATTATATAATTCAAAAATAAACTCGCAACTAACCTATTTTGTATGATTATATAATTCATTCATAAACTCACAAATCACAACTATAACTTATTTTATTTTATTACATAATTCAATTATAAACTCACATCTAATTCAATTTGTGTAATCACATTATTCAATTATAAACTTTTGACTATAACTTATTATGTGATTCAAAAATAAACTCTTAACTATAACTTATTTTGTATGATTATTGATTAGTTGATTAAATAATTCAATTATAGATATAAACTTACAACTATAATTCAATTTGTATAATTACTAATCATATAATTTAACCATAAATTAACTAATCCATTTTGATGATTACAAAATTTAATTTATAATATATAACCCAATTTATAATAAAGACTAATGTTTCATTTAAATTTCAATGTATCTCAATGTCAAATTTCAAACAAGAACAACCGCACATTCATAATCCAATTCCAATTTTCAAACAAAAAATGAATAACTTTAAACTCAAATTCATAATTCAATTCAAAATTCTAATTCCCAATCATTACATAAAGTTAGAAACACAACCAATTCTAATTTTCAGGTGAACACTATGATAATTTTTTATGAATGACATAAATTCAAACCTCCATTTCACTATTCCATAATCATAAATTCACAAATCACAATTTACAAACCATCCATGATATATAATACTCCACATCCATAAGTCGACAAGCCCACAAGCCTACAATACAATCATTCTCTCATGCACACACGACTCCACACTCCACGTACACACATTAGTAAAATGCAACCTTATCTTAAACTCATAAGTGATTGGTCACAGCAGTGCAACATAACATAAGAGGGTAATGACAGACAGTGACCAGCGACGAGTGGCGACTGATGATAAGCATGAGGCGACAAGCGAAGGAGAGGAGCTGGCACCTGTTTAGTGAGTTGCGAGCTGCAACTGGCAACTTGCGACAGTCGAAGGAAAGGAGTTAGTGCTTAGTTGGCAAGCTATAGGCTACGACAGGTGGCAACTGGTGGAGGAGAGGAGCTAGCTGGAGACAGCGAGTGGCGAGCTATAAGTTGCTGGTGCAAGACAAGAGGGAGTGTGTTGCAGCTACTGCCTAGATCCAGAGATTGGAATGTTGATGGTTTGGGTGGGTTGGTGGGTGATTGGTTCTGCTTCTGCGAAAGTTTGATTTTTTAGTTAAGGTTAATTTTTTCTACATTTAAGTCCCTAAAGTTTTTGAATTTTATGGTACTGATCGATATTTGACCAGTATTTCAAATACCAGCTGGTAAAAAAAAATCCTCCAATTTTGTACCATTTTATGGTCCATAAAGTACAAAATTATTGACACTGGTTTTAATTGCTTTGTTATTACGTGAAATAACGTTTGTCTTAGTTATATGACATAAAATATGACATTGAGTGGTACTGCAAAAAACATGGCACCATATGGATGATCACTTATTTTACATATACATATGACACTTAAAGCTTTCCTTTTTCCTTGTCTTTCTAAGGACCATATAATTATGAAAAGTCTTTTTAGTTTTGGGAGATCATTTAGTTGTGAAAGAGTTAATTAATCTTATTAGTTAGAATATTAAAGTATGTATATCGAATTATTATCTGTTCAACATCAATCGTTCTACATATTCATATAAACTAGGATTTTAATTTGCTAAGGTGTTAGGTTTTAAATTAGGAATTTTAATATATAGAAGAGTTAGAGATTCAATTATGTTTTTAAGATTCAAGAATTTGTTTATACTTTTGTGATTTTAGTTTGGATGTTTAAGTTCTTTCAATAATTTGAAAGGAAAATTTCATATAGGTCTTACAATACTTAAGAGGTCAATCTTGTAGACAAGTATTTGTGGGAGTGTATAACACTTTATAATCATGAAAATGCTTCTCAAATAGTAATAACAAATATGTTCTTTTTTCTAATAAGTGATTTAAGCTTCTTCAACCATAATAATAACTATTCAAATTATGAGGAAATTTTCTACTTTTTATCTAGCTTATTATATATAAAAATCATCTTAAAATATAATTTGATAATAAAAACTCATGCATAAATGATACACATTGAAGTTTCATGCTTGTTGTTAATATGAGATACAAAAAACAAATTAATACCCATCAAAACATGTGCATCTCTTATGATAATGTAATGTGATATTAGTTACATTTATGAATAAGGTGAGGATATTTTGATTTATTTTTCTCATAATATGAACTTCCATTTAGGCTATCAATTTCTTCATTATCAACTTTAATCTCATAATGATGAAATCAACATTCTTAGCATCCATGCACCACTTTCTCATATTAGGTAATTTTTCTTTTATACTTCATTAAAAATACCATTTGCAATTTCTTTACTTGAATACTCCAAATGAACAAAAATATATGCTAGGTTTTTTAAAGTAGTGGATACTTCAGAGCTTGCTTTAGTGGTTGCTACAATAGGTACATAAATATGTGCCTAAATAGGCATCACAGTTTGTGCTTTAATGGTTAATTTAGTTGTTACTTAAATGGCTGCAATAATAGCTACTTTGGTGGGTACTTAAATAGCTACCTCACTAAGTGCTTAAATGAGTGCTTTAATGGCTACTTTAGTGGCTGGTATAATGGCTACTTTAATTGTAACATCCCGTTTCCTCTTGTTAAGAGTTAGAACCCTAGAATATTGTAAATGAGAGGCATTATTGAGAAGTTGGGATATGCATTTTCATGCTCATGCATAATATGGCATAGATACATGTGAATATTAATTTTTGCATACATTAAAATGATTGTACATGCATTCATTGACATTTTCTGGGTATAATTGATTTTTAATGTGATTATGATATAAATTGTTGATTATTGTCTTGAAAATTGATTTGGTGAGTATAAGTATTGATTTAGAAATTTTGGAGAAGTTTGAGAAATTTCTGAAATTTTAAGTATTTTTTGGACTAGGAAAAATGTCAAGTAGCAAGACAATTGGTTTATGGTAGTAGAAATAAGTGTTATATGGCAGTAGAAATAATTGATAAATGACATAGGGATTTACTGACAAGTGTCATTGAAAATTGGAAGACAATTGGATTAGGAATTGGAGATAAATAGACTAGTCATTGAAAAGAGAACCAATTGGAACCATGGGGAGGTGACAAGTGGCAAGTGACACCTTGCCACAGTAACCCATAATTCTTTTAACATGAAAGACCATTTGATTTGTTTTTCATTCTTGCTTTCTTCTTCTCTTCTTGACCTTCTCCATCTTTTCTCTTCTTCATTTCCATGATACTCACCCAACCATCATCAATGTTGTATCTTGCTCTCTCCTTTCATTTACTACTTTCTTTTGTCATTATCTTCTTCATCTTGCCACAAGAAAACCTAACCTAACCCACCTCCATCATGAAGATCATGTAGCTTAAAGAGTTAGGGTTTCTTGGTGATTTTGAACAACTTGGAGTTTATTAAGTAAGTTCTACTTTGATCTTCATGGGTTGTTTGAATATGAAACAATTATGGTGACTACTTGATATTAAATGATCTTGAGAATAGTGATCAATATACATCTGCATCGTGGAAGAATAATAGGAATATTGATGTCTTGTTTTTGAGTATATAATGAGTAATAATTTATGAGGTGTTATAAGGATGTTGTTGGGATGGATTGATAGTGTGAATGATGTATGAAAATGATTAAAAATGTTGAGGAATAAATAGATATATAATTATGACTGGTTTTGTGTTTATGATTAACAATGGATTTGAGTTGTATTGAAGATATTTGTAAGATGAAATAGGTATGAAATAGTGTTTGAATAAGTATTGAAAGTTGAAAAAGAAAGGGATGTGATCGTGTCATATTCTTGTGTTGATAATGAAAGTAGGAAATTGATGAATTAATATATGTGTTGTGTTCTTATTTTGAGAATATGAAAATCATAAGTATAGATTATTTTGTGGATGGATTTAAATTGAGAATTAAGGGTATATTGAAAGAGGAAAAACTATGTTTAAGAAAGGAGTTTAATAAGGCTCTTGGAATATGGGGAGTAAGAATTTAGGAAACTAGAATATGAAGGTGATATGTTCTGTTTTAGATATGATCGGTGAACCATAAGTTACAAATTGCTTTATGCTTGAAATTGATACAGAAATGAGGAGAGAATAAAAGGGTGATAAAGTAGACATGATTGACCTTACATGAGATGTCTTGAATATAGTAAGGAGAAAGTTAGAAATGCATGTAAGATAGGATTTCATGAATGAATGAGATTTAGTAAAATATGATGAATTCAATGAGTAGAGTTTTGAGAGTTAATGTAATCAATAAGGTAGTTGAATTAGTATGAAATGATGTTGCGTTAGAGGAGGCGAATTCTGGAAAATTTGGAGTGAAATTGATGTTAATATGTGTTTTAAATTCGTGGAAGAAATGAGGAAGAAAATGCAGGGCACGAACGTGACCCCCCACCCCACGATCGTGGCCTGGCAAAACATTAGCTCTGTCACGATAGTAGCCTTTACCCCACAATCGTGGCCTGGCGAAAATATGGTTCTGTCACGATCGTGGTAGGACCATCACAATTGTGGCCAGTCCCAGAAGTTCTGTCACGATCGTGTCAAGGACACCACGATTGTAGGCAGACATATGGAGTAAAAAGGTTGTCTTTTGAATGACTGGCAAAAATATGGTTCTGTCACGATCGTGGTAGGACCACCACAATCGTGGCCAGTCCCAGAAGTTTCTGTCACGATTGTGGCAAGGACACCACGATTGTGGGCAGACATATGGAGTAAAAAAGGTTGTCTTTTGAATGATATTTGAACCAAAAAATGTAAGGTACTTCCTCAGGATGTATTTAGGCTTGAAAGAGGTATCGAATGAACCGAGTTGATGATGAATTAGGTGATTGAAATGAGTAAAGTATTTTAGGTATTAAAGAATGATTGAATGATGATGCTGAATGAATAAAATATGTGAATTAAGGAAAAATACCCGGGATTGTCATTGAGCATGTATTGTACTTAACATTTAGATATATGTGAATAAATGAGTACTTACGTGATTGTGTAAGTTGTAATGTGTGTAAATGTGTGTTGCATGATATAGAAGAACAATTAGAGTGACAATATCCAAACATTGCCGGGACATCGAGGCAATAAGCTATCTGGAGCAAACTGTGAGTAACTTAGATGGTCTCACGCTAATTTATTGTTTGTTTAAATTATGTATTAAATTAATATGTGATGTGAATATGTCGATTCCGGACATTGAATGTCTGAGGCGTTTGATGCATGAAAATAATTGAAAGTGCTCATTGTATGTGAATTTGACTGAATAAGCGATACTCAACTTAATTGTTGAATGTCAAACTAAGGTCCGATGATAAATGTGAATGCGATTGTGAAAAATTGAGCACAATTGATTGAATGAATACATGTGATGCATTTCATTACATAAATGCATGATAACATAAAGGCAGTTGTGACCGAAGTCGCTAGTGAAAAAGAGATCAAAGCTCAGAATGTGGTAAGAACCTCTAGGTCACTATGTATAATGAGCCTTGTATCCCCAACGGATAAAGGACAGTTATTTATGAGCCTAGTATCCACAATGGATACGAGACATTAAAAAAGGCACTTGGTCATAACAACGTAACAAATGAAAGTGAGTCTCATGAACATTGGACATACACTTTAATATGCATTATATGAATGATTGAATTAAATTGTATGAATCGTTATGAATGTGAAAGGTGAATAAGTGAACAAAGTGTTCTGTGATGCTATTTGATAATTAGTGAAAGATGTGTATTATATGATGATATGAATTGTATATGAACTTGAAACATGAACTGTATGTGTTATGTGTTATAAGTGATCCATCGATGATGGGTAGCTCACTGAGTTCACAAAACTCACCAAAATTGCAACGTTGAATTTTCAGGAACAAGAGAGCAGACTTAGCTTCTAAGACAACTTAAAAGAGATATAGTACTACTTTTGAAGAGAAGAAATGACTCAAAGGTCAGTCAGCTGAGACTAAAGGATTTAGATAGAATTTTTGTATAGTTCCTTATTTTTGTAGCATGTAACATATTTTGTACACAGAGTTGTAGACTCTGATAAGTCTTTGATATTGTATATAAGGATGATGTATGTAATGCTATAATGTATATTATGTTTTATAAAATAAAAATGAGGAATTGGGTGTTTAGATATCGTGATTTTTGTGTTTTAAATTATAATGCCATGAGATAAGTGAATGTGATTGCTCTAACGCATTGCTTCTACCGGGCATGTGCTTGAATGTCTGATAGACGTACAGGAACAAATGTCTAATGGGAATGGGATGCTACATTAATAGGTACTATAGTGCACTCTGGACCATCATTATCCTTAATTATTTCAATATATGTGTTTGTGTGTATAAATATAGTCATTAAGTGTGCATAATTTGGGATACTTATCCCATCCAAATACACTTCCCTTATCTTCTATTATTTGTATTAATATTATTATAACATTATCATTCTAAAGTGACCTTAAACCATAGTTAATGATTCACATGAGAATTTATACATAAATTACCATGCCTACTCATACCCTAACCTGTTAGTATTAAACATGAAATTAGCCAAGGTTGTCTCATCTTTCTTAAGATCAAAATAATCTATCTCTCTACCTTCATATCTCATTTCTAGTATAAACTTAAAACATACTTAAAAACACCAAAACCTAATTTTAAAATTAGAAATAATAGTCATATTTCAACTGGTAGCTATAACAATATTATAACAAAATTTGTTAGAAATCATTTTGTACCATTCATTTAATTGTGAAGAAATAAAAATGCATTAGATGGATGTTGTATTAACTTAGTGGCTATAATATGGATAGAAGCCAACATATGTTAAGTACATTATATTACTTTGTATAACAAGATAATGGTATATCAGTACTCAAAAGTGTATATTGTAATTTGTATATTTGTATAATATTAGATAAGAAGTCATTTCCATAAAGTGAAATAAATGAAATAAATGACTTCTTTTCACATGTTCTTAAAGATAATAGTTCTTTTTGGTCATTTGAGCATCTACTTTTACACTCATTTCATTTAATTATACAACATAAGCTTGATATATACGTACAAAGAAAATATGACGCATTTCTCGTATATAGGTGCTATAATTGTGCACATGTATATGAGAAATTTAATGTGTGAAGAACCAAACAAGGTTAACATTATCGATACCCTAATAATGGAATTGCATGAGTAAATCTAATTGATTAAGAATATAAAATATACATATTTGGGAAAGCAATATAAGATATTAAAGGTAAAAATTACTAAATCCTACCATTTTAATTATGTAAAAAAAGTTAAGGATTAAATCACCATATAAACTACGTCGTTATGAAAAATGTATCAAACTTTATTAATTAATAAGCAAAATTTCTCTCTGTTCTTTTAAAGAAACAATTTAAAAGTTATTATCTAACACAGATAATGGTTACAAGTTATCCTCAATGATCCAATAATTGAAAATAGTAGTATATCTAGATTTTTTGTGATTATGTATCAAAAGCCTGTTAACAAAGTAATATAATAGTTACAAGTGATATAAGAATTGCAATTAAAGTCTATCTCCTACTATTTGCCTAACACAATGTATCGAATTCTTCTTGTCCTAGAGATGATGGTTTAACAAATATAGTCATACAACTGCTCATTTAAATTCTTGAATATAGGAAACATGTTTAAAATCCTAATACCTTAACAAATTAAAATCCCTAATATAAAATTTTAACACTCTTGGAAATTAAAACTTTAGCTTATGAGGATATTGGGAATAATTGATGTTTAATAGGTAATAAATTCATTGCACATACCTTTCAATCAATAAGGTTTGGGGTTTCACAACCAGACAATATTTCAAATAGAGATGATAAAGGAGGACCCAAGCTCAATTGGACTAGAAGTCAATGAGCTTAACTTGAGTTGATTGAAGTTTGAGTTGGATTTAAGCTTTTCTTTTAATTTTAAAGCTTAAAAATAGGTTCAAACTCCGATTTCATAATTTGACCCACCAACTATATAAACAAAAGAAAAACATAGTTTCAAATTTCACCTCTTTTTCTTTGCCACTTCCTCCTCTATTTTATCATTCCTTCTGGTTCACTTTATCCCTCATTATCATCTCTTCATCACCTATTGATGTTTTATTCATCCATCTTTATTTTCTGTCTTTTCTTTCTTCTTATTCACTTTATTCCTTATATTCACTTCCTCCCTCACTTAGTCAATGAATCATCATTAGTTCCCTTACTGTCAAGCTCCTCCAATGTTAACAAATAATATTCATAAGTAGGTTGGTTGATTTTACTGAAATATTGTTGATATTTAGTGGTAAAAAGTTCGGATCTTTAGTGATGAAGAGGGGTATCATCGACGACGATAAATATGGATAAATTGATCAGGTTCGGTGGAGTTAGGAGTTAGACAATTCAGACTCTGGTTTAGGTTTAGATAATATGAATTAGGCTTAATCGAGTTTTGAGTCAGACTCAATTTGTTTGTAAGGAAGTCCAGGTCAATCCCAATAGCCTTAAACTTGACCAATTTGACTCATTTCTAATCTTACTCTCAAAACTAAGAGAAGTTTTCATAATTACAAATTTATCGAGAGAAAAAAAAAACCTTTAAGTATTATGTGTGTGCATAAAATATATGATCATCCACACAATGTTATGCGTACATGTAAATCACATGGTCAGTTACACAATACAGTACGTGTAAAACATATGGTCATCTATACAACGTTATATGCACTACATCAGACATGTGTATTGGTTACAATTTCTTTAATGATGAAACAGAAATCATCGTTAGAAGTGTCCCTTTGCCAATGAATAAAAATATCGTCGCTAAAAGTTAAAGAATCTATGATGGTTAAGCAAAATGTCGATAATGGGAAACAATGTTATGACGTTTTTACAATTTCTTCATAATAGCAACATGTTTTAACAACGTTAAAGTACTTTTGTCTCAAAAAAGAAACAATTATTGATGACTAGAAATTATTGTCAACGTATGTGGTACAAATCAATGTGATTAGCGTCGATTTAGCAAAACGTTGGCAATTGCTGGAAAAAATAGAGACAAAAAACCAAATTGTGTTATAAATTGCATTCCTTTTTACCAACATTTTACATGAATTGTCGTAAAAGGTCAAGCTAAGATAATACGGAGCGATGATAAATGCTTAAATGTCATGGAATGTTCACTATTGATGACAATTATTGTTCTTCATCAGTAAATTTTTGCAACAATTTTCTTTAGCGTCGCGGATTGGTTAACATATTGTTACCATTTTTCTTAGTTCATCACTAATAAGGTAGGATATAATGGCAGTCTATTATTTCGTTGCTAAAGTGATTCTTAGATTTTTCAAAAAAAAAATGTGAATATTGATGAAATTTGATATATGATCATATTGTTAAAATTAATAATAGTTGGAAGATAGTTTGTTAATAATAAGTGATAATCGTAGTTAAGGTTAATTCTAATTGACATTCTTATAATCCATCCTTGTTAAGATATGTTTTGTTGTAAAGTTGTGTTCAATGTTTAAAAACATATTGTTGAAAAACATCTGGTAGGTCATTTAAAATATGAAAAGTAAATATATGTTAGAAACAGAAAATCTTAGCAATACTAAAAATATCATAATTTTAAGTAAAAAAGTAGTATTAATCATTAATATTTAGTAACAATAAAATAATTAGTTACAGAAATTTTGGAAATGGTATCAATAGAATATATTGATATATGGTAAGTAGTACAAACTTTTAATTAGAAGGTTAACAATTCTTACAGACATAGAACAACATCAATAACAATGACAATAGTATGCAGCCTTACTCCTAACTAATAAAAAGGTTATTTGAAAAATTCTTAT
Source organism: Erythroxylum longipes (assembly GCA_027563885.1). Lineage (NCBI taxonomy): Eukaryota > Viridiplantae > Streptophyta > Magnoliopsida > Malpighiales > Erythroxylaceae > Erythroxylum > Erythroxylum longipes. Next base: position 38,895,769 of record JAOQMS010000005.1, on the reverse strand, counting down.
AGATAGAACAATCAATAAAGTTTAAAGCTGAGTCTAGTTGATTCCACCGATAAATGACAATGATATAATTATTTTCTAGATTACAAGTGACATAAGATTTAGTAAAGGTAAATGAGTTCCTTATGTTTGGATTCCCATGAAAGTCCTTACATGTTCGAAGGTATCAATTGAAATAATGAAATATCTTCCCTTAGGTGTAGGGTTGTTGACACCTTCTTCCAACGGCTTCTTCGCTATAGCTAAACTTTTAGAGGATACAGTTAGTGAGTCCCTAGATTTAGTATGAAAAACAACTTCTAATGAACTATCATTATAATGTGTTTCACCAAACACAATCAGTATAGATCTTAGATTGGTAGTTTAGTGAAATCGTTTAACGAACCCAAATTGAAACATATGCATACCTGAATGACCCGACCAAGTCTTTAGAATCGACAAATTTTTCAAAACAATCGATTTCCCTAATCCTTTACGGGCTATTGTTGTAACACCCTACTACCACGGAGCATACTCCTAAACATCCAGAGGACATTCGAGAACATACCCTATGGAAGCGGCATCTTAGAGCAACCACATTTACTTACATGGCATTATACATAACATAATTAATCAAAAGATCAGCTCCTTATTCCATTTATAAAACATAATTTACATTGTAGCATTTCATTATATAATACATATATATAGTATCAAAAACGTATGAGAGTTTACTACTATAGCAGCCCAAGACCACCCGCTCATAGATATTGTCCGCTTTGGGCCTTGTCCCAGCCAAGCCCTCATGGTTTTGCTCTTCCCACACACTCACTCGGGAAAACGCGTCTTTGAGGGAGAGGTTTCCATAGCCTTATAAGACCTACTTCGTTCCCCTCTCCAACTGATATGAGATCTCACATTATCCACCTTCTCTCCTAGTTGACATACCGGTTTGGGTACAGGCTCTAATACCATTTGTAACATCCCAAGACCACCAGCTCATAGATATTGTCCGCTTCGGGCATTGACCCAGCCAAACCCTCACGGTTTTGCTCTTGCCGTACACTCGCTCGAGAAAACGGGTCTTTAAGGGAGAGTTTTCCAGAGCCTTATAAGGCCTACTTCGTTCCCCTCTCCAACCGATATAAGATCTCACAACTACTCTTTACAACATGTTCTACATTGAATGAGGACTAAATAAAAGTATTCTATCCAACTCCTTAATGTCAACTGACCAGACCTTTGAGCCATTCTTGTATCTCAAATCGCAGTACTAAACTTCTACTAATCTGCCTTAAGAGCTAAGTCTTCCTTGCACCTGAAAATCAATATTTGCAATTTTGATGAGTTTTGCAAACTCAGTAAGTAAACCATCCTCAATGTACTCACTCATATCAAAACTCATACATCACATATATAAACCAAATTCACAATATACCACATCTCAAATATACATCATGAACTTTACACATTTCATATACTGATTTCATAATAATCCAATCATTTTCTCAATCATTCATAACATCACAATTCATTAATTCATTATAATCTTTCAAATAATACAAGTATGTATATAAATGCAAATGCATATGTTACTTATTCATTTTTATTTTTTTGTGACCAAGCACTTTTTTAATTGTCCCATGTCCATTGTGAATACCGGGCTTATTAATAATTATCCTATACCTATTGTGGATACTTGACTCAATGAATACTGAGCCTGTGGCTCTTTATGCACATTTTTAAACTTTAAGCTCTTTTTCACTGGTTACTATGATCATAACTCCTTTATCTAATCATGCATATCAATATGATGAAATGCATCATTTCTCATTATATACAATCAATCACTTTCATTCATTACACAGACATTTTCACATATTCATCAGATCTAAGTCTGATATTCAACATATAGTTGAGTACATATATTTTTACCGATTCACATTCAATTAAGAACACTGCCAGTACAATCGCAATTATCAATTTTCTTCGGACCATCGTGTCTGGAATTATCACAATCACATCATATCTAGTTCAATAGCTAAAATTTAAATAGAAACAAATCAATCCTAGTGAGAAACATCTAGGTAGACTCATAGTGGTGTCTGGATGTTGGCGTTTGACTTGAGAGTCTAAATCATGCAATACACACATTTATACACACATTGCTAATTTAATCAGTCATATAATTATTCAATCATACACATAGGTATATGTCATGTTCAATGCATACTCAATTGACTTTTCCGAGTATGTATCCTTAAATCAAGTTATGATCATTCAAACCTTATAACTTGTATATATCTAGTTTGCATTTAGGTTTATACCTCAAGTAAACTTGATTATTCTAATATCATCAATCATACATTCACCAATCTTTTTATAGCATTATATAATCACACAATATCCAAACTTTCATTCGTATATACCTAATATACCTTACTCACATTCTTTAGATCACATTTGCTTTCCTAAAAACACTTCCGTTCCTATATCATTCATAATCTTCCAGATTTTAGAAACATTGATATCAACAATCATTTCTTAAGTTAAAACCTCAACTTATCAAACACTTTATCAACTTATTCAACCTCAAACTAGGTTCATTTTAAGCCTCAATCAAGTCTAAATACACCAAAGTAAAGTAACTTATCCTTAGTTGGTTTAAACATCATACAAAAGGGAAACGTTCATGTCTATGGCTTTTCCCATGATCGTGGAGGCCTTCCTAAGATCGTGGGTTATGCCATTTGAAAATTCCCAACCAATTTCTTCCATGGTTTTTCCAGATTTTTAACTCTTTCTTACCAAACTCAAAACATCTTATGCATAGTTCATCACTTAGACTTCATTTCCTCATCATTTTCACCTCAATTCCATCTCAAAATCATCCATAAAACAATCCATGAACTATTATTCCATCATTTACACAAAAACAAAACATAAAATGCAGCCATTCATTCATCAACTTTCAGCACTCATCATACACCATTAACACCATCAATCTATCCTAAACTATCATCATATACGTTACTATTAATCAAGCCGTGAAGGTTAATAATATACTTACTTGTTTAACTCCAAAGCTCTTCAAATCGTGGGTTAAACTAGCCCCTCCAAGCTCATATGATCATCAAAATTTCAAGAACAAGATGAGAATAGAAATAGGTTTCATCATCAAGAAGAAGACATTATAATTTCGTTGGAGTGGCTTGTGTAGGATGTTAGCAAAACTCAAGATGGTGAGGGTTGTTAAGAGTGATGTGAGTCGAGAGAAGAAAGAAGAAGATGAGAGCATGTAGTAAAAAGTAATAATGAAAGACAAAGATGGTTAAGTATTGGGTGTGTCGTGGGTTAAAAGCATGGTGAGTGTTATAACCCTTGTCACGACACTTACCACATAAAGAAACAAGCTTCATTTCTTATCATTATGCTACCATATGTCTTTTAAAAATTAGTCCATTTGTCTATCAATATCCAGTCCATTTGTCATCCAATTATCTAAGCCATTTATTAATTAATCCTAATGCCACAGGTTACTCATTTCTATTACCACGTGTCACTTATTTCTACTGCCATTTGTCAACTTGTCTTGCGACTTGACATTTTTCCTAGTTCAAAAATAAAAATAAATTTATAAATATCCCAATTGTAACAAATAAATTCCAAATTAATAATTGAAAACCATCAAACAAAAATTCAAGACATAACAATTCACAATTCACACTTCATACTTCACATCATAACAATTTTAAACCTTTTATACTCTGGAATATGTCAATTGAGTGCATATACAATCTTTGCAACATGTACAATATCATAATTCATATGTGTATGCTAATGATATGTATGTGTATATCAATTGAGTGCATATACAATCTTTGCAACATGTTCAATATCATAATTCATATGTGTATGCTAATGATACGTATGTGAATGCAATGCACTTCATATTTTCTTAATGTTATTTCTCATGTACTAAGATATAGGGCCCTAATCCTTAGTATGGAAAACGGGTTATCACAATTCTCCCCCTTAAGAAATTTTGTCCTCGAAATTCTTACCTGATTGATCAAACAGTTGGGGGTATTGTTTCCTGATGTTCTCCTCAGTTTTCCATGTGAATTCTTCTCTCGAATGATTCCTCCAAAGGACTTTAACTAATGGGATTACTCATTTTAATCAGTTTTTTCAACATAGCTCAGATTACTTGCAATTTTAACTTCTTGTGCCGGTAACACATGTGTCGGATTTGACCGATATCTTTTGAGCATACTAACATGAAACATATTGTGAATCTAAGCCCTTTCTATTGGTAAGGATAACTTGTAAGCCAATGGTCCAACTCTCTCTATAATCTCATATGGACCAATGTATCTAGGGCTTAACTTACCCTTTTTACCGAATCTCAGCACTCCTTACCAAGGCGATACTCTCAGAAACACCTTATCTCCTGCTTTATACTCCATAACTCTCTGGTGCTAATCCACATAACTCTTCTGTCTATTTTGAGCTACTTTAATTCTATTACATATCAATTTAACCTTATCAACAATATCTTGAATCAGTTTTGGGCCTTCAACAATCCTTAGACCCTCTACATCCTAATACAAAGGCAAACGACACTGTTTTCCATATAACACCTCATATGGAGCCATACCAATACTACTATGATAATGATTGTTATATGCAAATTCAATCAAAGCTACATATTGATCACATGCTCCTTGAAACTCCAAAACACAAGCTCTGAGCATATCCTTAACAATCTTAATAGTTTTTTCACTCTGTCCGTCTGCCTAAGGATGAAATGTTGTACTAAAGTTTAACCTCGTACCCAAAGCTGCCTGTAAACTACCCCAAAATCTCAAAGTAAATCTGGGATCTCAGTCTGATACAATGGACACTGGAACTCCATGTAACCTCACTATCTCATTTATATACTTCCGGGCTAACTGATACAGTGTATTACTCTCTCTCAGAGGTAAGAAATGGGCCGAATTCGTCAATCTATCAATAATAGCTCATATGGCATCATGTTGCCTCGGAGTCCTCGATAAACCCATAATGAAATCCATAGTGATCCTTTCCTATTTCCACTCCGGAATAAGTAATGATTGTAACTTTCCAACTGGAGCTTGATGCCCTAGCTTAATTTGTTGACAGGTCAAACATTTAGCCACATACTCTGCCACTTGCTTCTTCATCCCTGGCCACTAAAAATGTTGTTTCAAAGTACTGTACATCTTGGTAGTACCAAGATGCATGGCATAAGCTGCTATATGTGCTTCCTCTAAAATCTCTTTTCTCAGATCATCCATATCAGGTACACATAATCTCTGTTTTAACCACAATGTATCATCCCTTAATTCAAACTCAAAATTTGGATTCACTTTCAACTTCTCAATAAGCTTCACTACTTCTGGATCCTTGCTTTGAGCTTTTCTTATCCTTTTATACAACATTGGTCTAAGCTTCAATGTAGCTAACAATATTTCATTCTGCCCCAAATTCAACTCAACATTCAATGCTCTCAGTTGTACTAGGTTGGGTAACCTCGATAACTATACTTGAGCCACACTGCTGTTAGATTTCCTACTTAATGCATCAGCTACAACATTAGCTTTACCAAGATGATAGTCAATTGTGCAATCATAATCTTTAAGTAATTCAATCCATCGTCTCTATCTCATATTCAACTTTTTCTGGCTCAAAAAATATCTTAAACGTTTATGAGTTATAAATAACTGAAATGTCTCACCATATAGATAATGTCTCCAAATTTTCAAAGTAAACACCATTGTAGCAAGTTCTAAATCATGAACTAGATTGTTGAACTCATAATACCTTAACTGTCTCGAAGCATATGCAATCACTTTACCATATTGCATCAGAACACATCCTAATCCCTGGTATGAATCATCACTATACACCACATATCCTCCAGATCCAAATGGAATAGTTAACATTGGTGCAGTAGTTAATCGGTGTTTTAATTTCTCAAAACTCTTTTAGCATTCATCATTCCATCTGAATGGTACATTTTTCCCTAGAAGCTTTGTCAAAGGGGCTGAGATTAATGAAAACCCCTCAACAAACCTCCGGTATTATCCTGTTAGACTAATAAAACTTCGAATCTCAGTTACATTTCTTGGAGCTTCCCACTTCATCACTGCCTCTACTTTCTTTGCGTCTACCTGTATACCCTGTCCACATACTATATAACCTAATAATACTACTTGATCAAGCCAAAATTTACACTTACTGAACTTGACATACAATTGCTTCTCTCTCATTATCTGTAAAACTAACCTCAAATGTTCATAATGTTCCTCTCTACTCCTCGAATGTACTAAAATATCATCTATGAATACAATCACAAAATGATCCAAATAAGGCTGGAACACTTTATTCAGGAATGTCATAAAAGCTGCCAAAGCATTTGTTAATCTAAACGGCATCACCAAAAACTCAAAGTGCCCATGTCTAGTCTTGAATGCACTCTTTGTTACATCAGCCTGTGCTATCATTAACTGATAGTACCCTGATCTCAAATCTAGTTTAGTGAACACTTAAGCTCCCTGCAACTGATCAAGTAAATCGTCTATTCTCAACAAAGGATACTTATTCTTCACTGTCACCTGATTCAACTGCCTATAATCAATACACAAGCTCAAGGTCCCATCCTTCTTTTTCACAAATAAAACAGAGCTCCCCAAGGTGACACACTTGATCTAATAAAACCCTTATCTAACAACTCCTATAACTAAACCTTAAGTTCCTTAAGTTCCATAGGTGCCATCCTATATGGAGGAACAGATATAGGAGCAGTACCTGGAACAAGATCAATAGCGAACTGTGTCTCCTTATTTGGGGGTAAACCAAATAATGCAGTGGGAAACATATCTAGGAAATCCTTAACAACAAGAATATCTTGTACCATATGCTCAGTATGGGTATCAATTACATAAGCTAGATAAGCCTCACATCTACCTCAAATCAGTCTTAAAACAACCATTGAAGAAATCAATCTAGCTGGCACTGCTTGACTAACACCTTGAAATATTACTCTCAGCTGATTAGGAGATTTAAGAATCACCTCCTTAGTGTAGCAGTTCATTACAAGCTTATGTGTAGTAAGCCAATCCATACCTAAGATAAGATCCATCTCATTTAACTATAATACAATCAAATCAGCTTCCAACTTTACCTGATAAACCCGAATCATACATCTTTTACACACTTCTCCAATCACTGTAGTACTACCTATCAGTGTACTTACTTCTAAGCCACATTTCAACATTTCTCTCTCACAATACAGTTTAGATGCCAGAAGTGGTGTGATAAATGAATGTTTATATCCTGGATCTAACAATGAAAATGCTTTAAATTGAAAGACATTTAACACACATGCTACAACATCTGGGGACGTCTAAGCCTCCTGTCTTATAATGGCATAAATCTTGGCCTGAGACTGCGGCTGATTACTCTGCACCTCAGTCCTAACAGTAGGACCAGCTAAACTTATTCTGCCTCTACCTCTGCCTCTTTGTCCTAATCTACTAACTCTGCTCTGCTGGACAGTAGTATCAGTTACCGATCCTCCTCTCATTCTAGACTGTGCTATGAAAGTTACGGGACAGTCTCTGATTACATGTTCAAAAGAGTCACAACGAAGGCAAGCTCCTGATAACTTCCAACATTCTCCACTATGTTTCTTTCGACAGTGTTCACAGCTAGGCATCTGTTGCGCCTGCCCAGATACTAGACCTCTACCACTACCATCCTGTACAAAACTGCCTCTCTGTCTAAACCCGACTGTCTCGATCTAGTTGGTGGTCGAAATGATCTATTCTAGTGTTTATTGTATCTCCTATGAAAATCAACTTAAGACTCACCATGTCTCTTCATCTTGAACTCCTGTTTATATTCTCCTTGTTCATCTTTCAGTAAATGTTCAATTCTGATTGAGGCAGCTCCCAGTTCAGTAAAACAGATCAAATTAGACATGACTAACCTCTTTCTAATCTCCATATTCAGTCAGTCCTCAAATCACCTACACTTGTCTTCCTCATTCGAAATCAAGGCAGTAGCATATCCCATTAACTCATTAGATCGTATCTTATATTCAGCTACCATAAGACTTCCTTGCTATAGATTTAAAAACTCCTTCATCTTCCTATCTAGGTAGATCTTTGGCATATAATTCTCCTTAAAGACTTTCAGAAAATCTTCCCACATTAAACTACAAGGTTGGGTAGTATTATCGGGGACAGTCTTCCACCACTAATAAGTTGGACCTTACAATAACAAGACTGTGTAGTCAAACTTCTAGTTAGACTCGGAGTCCATCTAATCAAATACCCTTTCTGTTCTCTCTAACTAATCTTCTGCCTTAGCAGGGTCTGTGCTTTCTGTACTTCCATAGAATTCTACAGCCCCATGCTTTCTAAGTTTATCATACCTCCTTTCTCTCCTCTCAGGAATTCTTTGAGACACTTGGTCAAATCGAGGTACTAGAGACTCTCTATTGGCTCCTACAGACTCTAGGTCACCTAACTTTATAATTTGTTCTCTTATAGCGGATGACCTATAATGAATAACAATCGTTATTACTATACGAGTCTCTCACTAAATATCATGTCTATATGCTTATATTTGTCCCTACAGATGCCAAACCATGCTCTGATACCAAAAACCTTGTAATGCCCCACTATCATAGAGCATACTCCCGAACATTCGGAGGAAATTCGAGAACATACCTTATGGAAGCAGCATGTTAGAGCAATCACAATCACTTATGTGGCATCATACATAACATAATTAATCAAAAGATCAGCGCCTCCTTCCATTTATAAAACATAATTTACATTGAAGCATTTCATTACATAATACAAATATACAGTATCAAAAACGTATGTGTAACACCCCACTCCCGCTGGACCCGAACCCGATATCGATGGTGATATCCGAATCCGTGCCCCGCGAGGGTGGCGT